>JABFPN010000491.1:0-45438 GCA_022817305.1 Leptoteleia sp. ZL-2020
GTAATTCGTAATATATGAATTCGTAATATATGAAATAATATTAGTACTTATTTAAAAGAAAGATAATATATCACAACTTTACGAAAACACTTAGTAAAATATACTCATATATTTCTCTCAGTGTACTCTTTTATTTTTCATTTCTTTAAAAGAATTAAACTAATATAATTTTGTTATTTTAATATACATATCACATACAAGAAATATTAATATGCAATGATTATTTATCTATCAATAAGATTTGTCCTTAAATTTTAGTGTAATAATTTTTGTTACTTATTATTATTTATATAATAATAATAATTAACTTTTATTGTTCATTGTTGAATTTTTATAAATAAATAAATGATTCTTTATAAAAGGAGAGAAAAATAAAAGAAAATTATTTATATTAAAGTGCTTTTGGTTTCTGAAAAACAGAATGAACGCTGAATGGAATGGAAATCGCAAACAAAAATAATTAAGACAAACGACAGGCGGGGATAAAAGTAAAATTTATGTCGGAATAAAAAAGAACGAGGGAAACATTGAAAGGAGAATTGCAGGAAGTGCAGAATATGTGATTGGGAGGAAAGGATTGAGGTCACGTTTTGGATGGATGTACAAGGCGTGTAGAAGATGGAAGCGAGGGGTGACCTGTCAAAACCAGAGAGATACTGGTTGAGCTTGAGCGTGGGCAATGGCAAACGTACGAGTTTAAACAAAAAGAATAATAAATAAGGCAGTCGCCGAAATCAATTTAAATGTGGAATGTGAGTTAAAAGTTGATTCGAACGTTGCGCCATTCATTTTGCTGAATCGAAATTCAGTTTAATGTACTTCCTCTTATCCGACGTATATAACCTATTATGAAAAACAGTAAATCATTACCATTGCGTTTAATAATACAAGAGCAATGAATTACATGTGATTAATTTCATAATCAAATAATGGCAACATTTTTTGCTCATTAAGCCCTACGGATCTACTAATAAACTGAGCTAAATTGAATACGAATTGATCTATGAGATAAATGTTGATACACTGACAATAACGAATTGCAAAGATTAACATATTCTTGATAAAAATACACTGTTATATTATCATTAAAATGTAACTTTTAATAATATATATAAATCTAGTGAAATCAGCTTGTGCAAGTTCAACAATTTTTTAATCATTCGTTTGTTTGTTATGAATATTAAAAAAAATTGGATTCGGATATATCATTGACTTAATATAATTAACAGTAAACGTTGAAATTGTTTCGATTTCAGCATATTTTACATGAATATTATATACTACGTGTTCCAATTTAATTAATATTATTTTCTTTTATAATAACCGTTGTAACTGCTGAAGAAATCTGAGGAATTTAAATGTTTAATTACACTAAATAATGCAACGTTGATCGTAATATTGACATGTAAATGAGTTTCGTCGTGTGTTGTCGACATTAAATTCGGCATAAATTAAGTACTTTATAAACTGAGAATTGAGATTTGAGTTTCGCATTTATATAAAAGATAACTGAAGACATTAGTCAAAGTAGATGTTCCCGAATTTCCGCGGGAACTGCGCCATGTGTCTGTAGTTAGAAGTTGCGTGTATATTAAATTATTGTGTTATATTTAGATATCTCAACATTGTTAATAGAAAAATTCAGTTGTAAATGTGGAAGTCATTTTATGTGATGAATATTTAATTATACTGAGAGAAAACAAAACAATTTTTAAACAAAAAGTTTGCTAATTTGGCATCGTACTTGCAGGATTTCAATGTTTATATGAATTTATTTGAGATCAAGATTGTAAATATTTTGGAATGGTTCACAGATTAAATTTGAAAAATATGTATTTGTTAGTTAAAATTTAATAATTTGACAATCACGTCATTCATAAACAAGTTTTTCAAAATATAGTAACTTAATTATTTTAAGAAAATAAGTTTTTCCTAAATTAGAATTTAGTTTACTAAAACTTAAAATGTACTGGTTTTTAGATTACGAAATACTTTTTCCCCATGTATACATTTGTTTATTATCATATTATCTATGAATCAATAAATTGTCATGTCACGTCTTTCTAACACAACTATCTTTCTAACATGGCTAGTAAGCCTCATAATTGTAAGCCTAGTATGTAAGCCTGATATGTAAGCAAGCTAGGCTTTCTAGGATTACTATACTGACAAAAACTATAAAATTACACGCAGTCGGTAGCAATAAATAACTAACGTTTATCCTTGTAAAATAACATTGAAGAAACTATGCACCACTATATAAAGATATCTATGTTTTTCGCACTAGTAAAACTCAAAATTTAACTTTATACCCACAAGTAAACTCTTATATTATAAATTATATAAAAGACTCAATATAAAACTACGCATTACTCCAAAACTCATAATTTTTAAAAGTTATATTAATATAAAAATGAGAACTTTATATGGCCTTCAAAAAAAAGTGTAGAAAGTATCTTATCAGTTTTTATTTTAATTAAATGAATTTACTTTAAGAATCACATTGATTAAAACAAGAAACATTATCCTACATTTAGAAGAAGATCAAAGAACATTTTAATTCCTCCTTCAGACGATGTAATTATAGTATCAAATATTTCATTCAATACAAGACTGAATTAAAATTTGAGTATTTTTTTTTAATAAAATTTCAGTGAAATTTGATCATGCTTTGTAAAGGAGTTGATTAAGATTTGTATTAGATTTGAATTGAACTTTAAATGTAATTTAATTGAACTTTGATTGCACGAAGAGAAACGTTCGTAAATTTTGGGATACGTTTAATTTCAAAAGTATTTGCAATAAAGTACATCAAAATCTTTCTGCAAGAGTAATTGCACCTTAATTTTGAATAATTTTTGTACAGTATTGGGAATCCGGTATCAAATGGAGATCGGAAATTAAGTTAAACATATTTCACTCAAAGGATTCATTCCAGACAAATCAACTTGACTCAATTGAAATGATCTAAAATTCGCAAAAGAACGCCCCCTTAGAGGATACTTCATGTAAATTTCCATGAAATCGCGTTATCGGTTCAATTAATTCACAATGCGTTTAATCGCGGCGAAATAAAAAGTGGGATATCTTCGCCGTTCGAACTTGAATTCCCGAATTTCTTTTCCGTATAACCCGATCATCGTCGAGTACGTGTAACGAATGTTCGTCGTCAAACGAGTTACGATCATCGCATCAGCGGCATCTCGAATTGAATATTCGTGTTCGGTATCAGTGTGCTCGACACGCGAGTACCTCCCTTTAATTTGCTATCATTCTAGTCGGAGTCCCCTGACACAACTTCTTCATATGAATACGCTTGTTTGCGGCGGGTGTAGTAACCTTACACTTTGGGGAATAATCATTCATAATAAAATTTAATTAATATCGCCGATGTTATTGAACCATTTGGTTTCGTATCAGCTTTACTACTTGTCTATGAATTAAATTATTTCAATTAATTTCAAAGGATTTATATGCCATAAACTTTGATCCTCTTTAAAGTGTATAAGGTTTAATTTTAATTAATGTGATTATAGTATTAACAATGTTTTGTTCATTCTTTTATATACATAAATATTATATAATAAACTTGTTACTTTATTATTTGTTATTTAATTTAATTTTTAATTTTGAAATAATTACATTGAATCAAAAAAGTTCGTTTAGATATTTAATTCAATAATAAAAAATTTTGTTAACTTAATCAAATTGAAATAACAAAATTGATTAGTTTGATATTTAAAATAATTCCATCTGTGCGTGTATTTATTTTGTTTTTATCATTTTAATATAAATCACGTTAAATTGAGAAGAGTTTACTGTGGGTATTGCATAAGATTTGTACGGATTTTTTGTAAGATTTTTGTCGGGCTCGTACGTGGAGAGAAAAAGTATTCTAAACTTTATTACGTGTATAGTAATGTCAGAAGGTACAGTAAAATCTCGCTACGTACTGCCTGGTATAAGAACAATTACTATATCGCCGCAGTTGAAGTACTATACTGGACGGTATACCGCGAGATATTTCACCGTATCTTCTGATATTATCGCATACATAATAAAGTTTGCAATATTTTTTTCCGTGCACACTGAAAAAGTCGTCTGCGAATTCGCAGAGCTTTTTCCAGTGGTAATCAACGGAAAAATATGTTTGACGTGTAATATTACCGATGACGAAGTGCTTTTACGCATTTATTTACTGAAAATCACATTCGGATATGGGAGTGCAAAAATATTTGCAATTTTTTTGATGATAGTGTAAAATTTTATCGAATAGACTGTATATTTACAGAATTTGTTTAATTTAAGAACTGTGCTCTCTCAAAACAGCATGTAAAATTCCAATAGCAATCTTTACTCTGTTACTATGATGCAGCTATTAATACTGAAATTTTACTGTATCTTTTTTTAAGTGCAGTTTTAATTATTTGTAATAAAATCAATATCGAATATTTAATTGCAACAACAATAGCTTATTTAGAATGTGACTTATTTCAGATAAAGAAATTTTTTTTTATAAATAGTCAATGCAATAAAGTAGAAAGAAAATTAAATTTAGAATCAAGTCCCGCATTAGAAGGAATTGCACTCTTAACAAAATTAAGCTGACTAAGAAAAAGTTTAACATTTTAATGACATATGTTGAAAGTAAAATTGTTTCTACACGGAGAGAAAAGATTAATAAAATTTACTGGCATTCTTAGTAAACTGGTTATATATTGGCAAAACTTGAAAAATTACTATCTTAAGTTAGTAAAACGTATCAATTTGTTGACAATGATTCTTAGAAAGCTGACACTTTTTACTAACTTAGGATAGTAATTTTTCAATTCTTGCAAGTATATGACCAGTTTACCAACAATGTCAGTAATTTTTAGTAATCTTTTCTCTCCGTGTAGGAATGATTTTGTCCTTGTCACCCTTAAATTAGTATCAATGTCTGTAATGTTTAACAGAAATTTTATTTCAACGTATATCCCTTTATAACACCTTTTTTCATTATCACGATAAATCCGTCCGAAAATTTGTTGGAACCATTTGTATAATCGTCACCGGCACATTTCGCTTGCAATAGCAACTCAAGATTCCGGGCTCGTAAAAAAGCCCCGGAATAATTCCTGGCCGCTACATTTAACCCAAGGAAAATCAGCCAATAGATCGCAATTTCGTAGCCCGTGAAATCGTCCATCGACGACGTCGAAGTTTAATCGCGGAATATAGAATGAGATTACGCCTGAACGTGGGAAAATGTCATGAATAACTCATCCGCCATTAATCCGTTAAAATTCCCCCGAAATTTAGGATGGTCCCCATTAACCGCACGATCGGCCAGGAAGTTCCAATTTGGCGGCTGACTGCAAGGCATCGCTCTACGCGACCTGGATTTAAGACCAAAAACGCTGAAACAACTTCGCCAACAGTTTCCTCTTTTTCTTCATCTTTTTTTTTTTTTTTTTTTTTTTTTAAATTTCCTTTTCCCTTTAACGAGAACAATTCTCAGCGGAAAATCATTTCACTTTCAAACGGTCACTCTTTTTGTTCTATCGCAAACGGTTAATTCGGTGAAGTTGTAATTAATTTATAAAGTATTTGGGACGGGCTCGAAACTGAGTTACGAATTAACGAATTAAATATTTTAATTGCCCGATAAAACAGTGCTGCAATCAGTCGCGTGAAATTTCGAAATGTCTTAATTTCAATTCCATTACAAAATTCAACATCAGTTACATCAAGTGTTTCTATTTTAATGACTAATTTATGTCCCTGTGGCAAATTGTCTCTTGTAATATTTAGTTATCATCAGCTTGTAACATTAAAACGCTTAATTCAACGTATATTAAGATTGTTGCGACTGCTCTTATTACTGTTTGACATTGAATTTTGATTAACAAAATTAATATTAATTTAATATTACCTACTCTAATTGGAGTGATTGCAATTGCATTTTGCTTAGTTAAAATGTTATAAAATTTTGCAATTTTATATGCCACATATATGCCTGCATATATGGCAACCTATATAATGAATTGAGATTTCACCATTCATTTTTTTTTTATAATTTTGTAGACAGATTTCATTCATTTATATCGTCATTACAATTTTCCTTAAAATTCACTTTTTCACTGTATTGATTGCATAATTAAAGGTCTTTTTCCTGTCAATGGAAAGATAAATTTAATCGGACGCTCCTTCACTCGAAAATACTGTGATAAAAATAATCCAAATGCACGTTTTTTGGCCTATCTAAATTAATTACGGTTCTAATCAATCCGGTATAATTGAAGAAAGGAAGTATCTACTTTAAATATCGCAAAACTGTACGTTATTCTGTTTCTGAGAGCCGCGTAATATATTAAACGTAAGTCGCAAGCCAACGTTGAACAATAAAAATCACTAACATGAACGGTACCATCCGCTGTACTTCTTCAGTGCCCTAAAATGTGGAAAATGTTGCGCCGAGCAGTCGAATGTATATTTTCAACCTTATCGACTGTTAACTTGCAGTCGCGTCACGAAACAGCATTACATTTCGGTATTGGATCTGTATCTTATTATCTTAGAGTCGTAATGTTTAACGAACGTGATTTTATAAGATTTTCGTTACAAATTTATCCGCCGCAATTGATAATAGTTGTTAATGCAAGCCGGAAACTTTCTATCCAAATTTATTTTTAAAATTATATATAAATTTCCAATCATTGTAAAAGACATGAAATTGCTTGTTGAGTTATCCCTCATATAACATCAAGTCAGTTTTCAACTTCTTAACGCGAATCTTCATCCAATAATATGTACAATTCCTCGTTTTCGTACATTTTTGGTCTTCCTTCCGCCACGTTCTTTGTCTTCGACGTCAAAGTCACCGGTCTTCAACTTTTTCAACATTTCACTCTCGATAATTTCATTCTCTATATATATATATATATATATATATTTAATTACCGTCCCTATGGGAAATTGCCAGAGTCGACCTATGGGGCCGATTCTGGCCCAGTACTGTTAGCCAGACTTTGGTAAAGAGGTAGGGCCGGTACTGGTTTGAGCTTGGTTATCAACAAAAACAGAAGATAACCAGATGTAAGACATGCCAAGCAAAATATCAACGCCATAGTTGATCCAGACTTGAAGCAGTACTGGTGATTTAAAAAAATTGTTCAATGCAAGACCAACGTTGGATGATTACTGGTAGGGTATAGCTATACAACTGGTACGTTTAGTTATACGGTACTGGCCCAGTGTTATCACTCCATTACTGGCACCATTCCGTCACTGTACTGGTAAACAAATTTACCAGTACTGGTAACTCTGGTAACAGTAATACACCAGTACTGGGCCTGTAGAACATTTCCTACTGGGGTCTTTTCAAATACTTTGGTGCCTTTTACCATAATTTTCACATTCCAGCACATCAATTTTAAATGGCTTTTCCTTTTCCAACGTGGATTTCATTTAATTCAAATTACGATGGCTTGTTCGGTCGTAAATATTTAACGGGTTGTCATTAATTGAAACGGCGATGCCTATAAGCATCCTCTGTTTGTATTCCATCGGGGTCCGATTATCCGCGGCGAGCGATTTAAGTGCGGATGGTACAAGTCGCGCTCTTGGTATTTTTGTTTGAAGCCCGTGCCGGGGCAAAGCCGGGGAAACTCGGCGCCCGGGGATGAGACAAAGGCGAAGCGGTAGGAGGATATTGCGCGCGAGGCAGAAGAGAAAGGGCGACGGCAAATAAATAAGTCACATTCGCGATAACGATAGTGCCGACAATCGAAATGTCGGACCGCTGCGAGCGCTGCCGTGCGCGCCACCGAGGATAACGTAAAGCCGGACTTAACAAAAGTTTGGCGCTAGGCGCAAATCCGACCATCCGCTATTTCAATCGCAAATCGGGAAACTCGAGACAGATAATGCCCGTACTTTTAGATATTTCGGAACAGATAACGTTATCTTTCAGCCGCGATCGCTATATATCAGATGGGGGGAGTGTATTTATGGCCTGCCCGAAACTTGCCCGTTTTGACATTCCAAATTAAGACGCGTAGGTGGAGTAATTATTAATAGAGGGATTGGATTAAATGATCGTTTCGTTTGTTTATTCATTTATTCACTTTTTCCTGTCATGTCAATTCCGTTTCAATTGGTTATACATGCAGAAGAAATATTATGGAAAAGTTACAATAATTTGTAGTAAACGAACCATATCAAGCAGATTTTCATTTTTTTTTTTTTCAAAGTTTAGATTAATTTTTGCCATAGTTATAATATAGAATAATTTAAAATTGAACAAATATTTTGTGCAAGCATAATTTTCCCGAGTTTTTCCCAAATTTTTGCAGGTTTTTTTTTTTTTTTCACCGGGAAATATTTTGCACGAGGCAAGTTTTGTTTCTGACGTCAAATATTCGAAATATCCAAATTCAAAATTGCCGAGTAAACAGGATGATTTAATTTTTGTTTAATTTTATTTCCATTTTGCACGACGAACATTGTTCCCTTCTTTGGTAATAATTATTAACATTCGCTCCGTTGGTGCAATAAACTTCCGAGAAATTCTCTTCAACAGACGTTTGAATTATTATTAATAGTTGCTGCTAATCCTACTATGCTTTTAGTAAGATTGAATAACAAAACCGTAATGCACCATTGTTTTAGAGATGGGATAGTCTTTTTTGTGCGTCGAAGATTGAATTTGCCGAGGAAATACCATTCAGTTGCACCCTTTATAGTTTATAATTGGGTTAATGCAATAATTTGTTGACGCTAACGAAATGATTTGATTAAGTCAACAAAACACGATGGCATAGGTAAAATGATTAAGTTACGTTAATAAACTAATGCAGTTTCATAAGTCAAAAGACGCGGTTACATAGTCTAAACAAATTAGTCGCACAAACAGAAGCTTATAGTTAAGCAAGCGGAGGCAGTTTTGCTTTTTGGTTTTTAATTATGCGAACATTCGGAGTAACACTGTAAACCCTTCGCTGATCAATATTTATTTTTTTTTTTATTATCATTATTTTTCCCTTTATAATCGGTTTCAAATAATTAAACCTTAATCGCAAATTGATCGAAAAGTGTTATGAAAATAATATTAAAAACTGTTGGCGTACTAGTTAACAATTTTTCATCAATTACACGATGGAAAGAGCGATCATAAAAGTAATTTTTCGTACAAAATAGCAAAAATTTTTCATTTTTCATATGCGCGCTTAATTTGCAGTCAGAAATAATAAATTGTCATGCTTTTTAATTAAATTATCAGTTGATAATTTATTTGGCAATTAAAAATAATTGAATTAGTATTTATTTATATTTAATTTTAGTTTAATATTTAATACGGAAAGAAATATATTCTCGTCATAAATTGGTGGATAAATTAGACAGCTGTCATTTGGAAATGCGTAAATAAAAAGGACGCGATGCGATTAGATATTTAGAAATATATAATGCTAAAATTAACTTTAGAAAATTAAAATGTGAATTCGATTAAAGTGCTGGGTCACGGTGGGTTCGGACCGTTGGATAGTGTGGTCGCTCTAGGATCAGTCGATAACTCCCCGAGATTACATTACACGAAAGATTAATAAAAATTGAACGAAAACAAAAAATGTGGTGCTCGCGTTAAATCGAAAAATTAGTTCGTATCATTTTATTCGATTTATTAAGATGTTATTTGCTTCGCTTAAAAGTACGCTCGATTGTGCTGTTACCTTTTTTTTAAATGGAATGGTGGATTAAAAATTTTTAAAATGTAAAATTTTAATGGTTACGTTATATTACGAAATATAATAATATAAATTGTTCAAAAGATGGTTTAATAAATATGCTCGCATTTACAAAGATTGTCTAAAGGAATCGAACAATAAAAAGTCGTTATTAAATAAGAAAACGGGTGTTAAATGTGATTAAACGACTTATATTCAAATTGCTGTTGAAGAAAAAATTTATTTTACCAAGCAAAGAAATAAAGAGCGAGAAAAATGAAGAAAAGTACGAAACAAAAAAAAAAAAAATTGAAAACGTGAATTTCTTTTAATAAAAGTTATTTCGTTGGGAAACACACCCATATATATACATATATATATACATATGAATAATCTCCCCTTCCTCTTCAAAAGAGCAAATATAAAAGAGCTGCACGCGCGAAGAATAAATAATTGCGAATCTTTTGTTCCGTCAGTGTAAACAGATTTCACAATAGAAATTAGCATTCGATATTTCTATTACGTTTGCAGTGGGTTAAATTTGTATCGAAGCCACGCGAGGAATTTTCTGTAACGTTTGAATGGCACCGCAAACGGCACTTTTGTCACTGCCGCTCGCAATTGGAGTTATGAGTCCGGCTTTGGCGCGCGCCTGCATTTGTCCAGCTTTGTGTGTGCGCGCAGCTCGCTTTCTTTCTCTGTCGCTCGTCGACCCTTCCCCCCCCTCCCCCCCACCCTCCCACACCCCTTCCCGCCGGCATCAATGCTGCATTTGTTAATTACAGTAATTTGAATGCTCGCTCTCGTCGCACATTACCAACGCCGTCTCGAATTGTTTTAATACTTCTCGTTATGCTTCCGCTCGGAGCGCAAACGAACTGTGCTTTTACTTCGATGAAAAAGTGAAATGTTACTCGTTCCCAGGCTATTTTACGTTTTGTAATTAGCTCCGTCGGATTGAAAACAAATCGCAGAATCGCACAGCGGAAATTGATTAATGATGCGAGTCCTATTTATACCATCGTCCCTTTAAATAACCGGCATTTTTTTTTTTTTTTTTGAAAACATTTCTTTTTTCCTTTTAAAATGTGACCCCTAATAAAAGTAATTTCAAAATTCGGATAACGATTTATTTAGTTTGGTTCCATTAAGAGAGTTTTAGGTAATGAAAATAGGAAATCCATCGATATGTTTTTTGTATTATTCAATGACAAATAAGTAATTATTTTTTCAATATTTAATGGTATAATTATCATAGCAAAAATAAAACATATATGGGAATATATGTTTTCTCTTAATCCATACATGGCCATGTATATATAGCAATAATTAATATAAGATTCTAGCCGTATACACTGAGAAAAAAGTAATAGTAAAATTGAAAACAATTTATATCCATTTGAGGATATCTCTGAAGAGTGACAAATTTTTACTATTAAAAATAGTTAAAATGATAATTATCGAAGCAATTTGTAGTACTTTTCTACTAATATTTACTACGTGACTTTTAACATGTTACTATTATTATCAGTAGAAATAATTACAAATCCAAAATATCCTCAAATTGATACCAAAAGTAGTAATTTGTTATATATCTTTTTTCTCAGTGTATGCTTTTAATAATTTCCTTATATTGAAATCAATTACTACCTTATCAATCGACCATATGTAGACCATACATGGATTAAGGAAAAACATATATGTCCATGTATGAATTTTTTATTTCTTTATACAACATTGTTAACAAATGTACATGGACCATGTATGGACCGCGTATCTTTCATTTTTACTGGGGCAGTAACTTTAAAATAAAATGACTTTGCTAATTTAGCATTGCTAATTTAGCAGGAAATTCCTCTTACAAATTCTTAAAATAATTTGTAAGGGTTTAAGTAATTGTTGCTATTATTAAAATTAATCGTTTTCCTTTTTGTAATCGTTGCATATACATATATATAGAATCGTTAAAAAGTGCATTTCAATATTTAATCGAGGCGAAATTAAAATAATCGATGACCGGCGATATCTATGTACGCGATACAGCAGTTGCTTTCCGCTTGCTATGAGTTTATTTAAACTTGATTAACTAAGCGTTACGATTTTGATTGCCACTCTGTGTTTTTTAATTAAAAGCCCCCCGGCATTACGTGTAACTTAAATACAGTTTTTCATTAATTCCCAACTGTAAATACACTCCAGTTGGAATCACTTCATTTTCTTCTTTCGTTATTTAGCTCTTTGCTTACGCCGCTTGCCTTGTTCTCTATTTATTCCTAACGATTGAAAGGGGAGAAGAAACGAAAGAAGCGTTGATCGCTCTCGAAGTTCCTTTTTCTGGTTTTTTTTTTCTTTCCTTTTTTTTACGAGAATACGATGAATAACATGCTCAATCCCGGCATCGCAACTCTCATTGCCGAGCGTTTTATTACAGAATTTAAATTGCAATCCGCGAAGAGTGCGTTTCATCAAAATCTTCGAGTGCTTCGGTCAATTGTTTTTTCGATCACTCGCTTCAACTTCGAGCTACGTCATTCTGCCATGTAAGAGCTTTCCATGTCAATTATTGTATGTAGATTTGTACATCTAAATTTTGTTTGAATATCAGGAAACTTACATTGATACTTCGCTTAGAGACAAGTTTCGCGAAAACGAACGCTGCAAGTTTACACTTTGTATTCATTTGATTTAAAAAAAAAAGAAGAAGAAGAAGTAGGGAGTGTCAAATGAAACTTTAAATTAATGCAGAAGTTAAAATCTGGGTTTATTTTATTTAAGAATTTCTTGCTTTAAATACAATTTATTAAAATATTCCTAATAAAAATGTAGACTGATTGTAAAAACTGGATAAAGTTTCAAAATCATGTTTTTGAGAATCATAATAGACTCGAATTAGTAGATGGTATTTGACCCAAAGGCAATCTTTGACGTAATTTTTAAATTTGTTTATAATCCTAATTAATTTCAAAAATCCAAATTTCAGCGCAAAACTGGAAATTTATTTATTTATTTTTTACGTAACCTAGTTTTTACAATCACAAACATTGACGTAACCAATTAATTTTTAATATTATCGTCGGTTTAAAAAATAAAATAAAAAGTATACATTTGTACACAGTCGTTCTCGTTCGTCGAAAAATTCCCTCGAAATTGAAATCAAAAACGAATTACTATCTCTTAACGAAAATTAAATCTCAATGTGCTGCATAAGATTCAACTTTGATAACTTCTCTTCCTAAGTGTAGTAAAGGTGATCAAACGAAATTAGAATTACAGATGAAAGATAAAAGCGTTACACTAACGTGAGGAGTGTTGTGAAGCATGTCTGAGATAGCAATAACACGATTATTCACTTCCTCTACTTTCTTCTTACTTGCAGATCGTCGTTTTCTTCATATAATTACGCCTGTCTTGGCTGTGTGCTCTAATTTTGATATTATCTTACGATCAGAATGACTCCGAGACTGGAACCTTTTGGGATGCAAGTAAGGTTCTTCGGTAATTGTATCTTCATTTTGCAACTTTTACGAAAATATCTACAATCTCATTTGATTAATACAACGAAAAACATGACATTTTAAACTGACATATTATCATACAGACATTATATTTGAAATTTCAAAAATCTTAAATACTTAAAAAACCATTCTATAAAGATCTTGGCTTGATATATAAATAAAGCTAATTTGGCTAAAAAAGAACTGATCTTGGCTAAACTAACATTTAGCATTAATTTTCTCTTATCAAACTGTAAAATTCTGTTGATTATTTTCCAAATGCAATCGTTACCTGAAAGGAGAAATTACATTTGGCATTACAGCAATGTTACAGCAATATTACCTGTAATATTCTCTTCAAGAGCTTCAACTGGATTTAGCTCAGTCTATATAACCTCGTCAGTCTTAATGAAAAGTATTCATTTGAGAAAAAAAAAAAACAAATTGTAAAAATACTTCTCAGATTAACTAAAAATAGAAGCCTTAATGCACTGCATTAGCTTTATTTAAAAGATTTCATTTTAACAAAGCTGCTTATTATTCCATTCACGCTAGCATTTATATTGAAAAATTCATTCCCTTTGTTTTTCACGGAATCATCAACATATTGTCGAATGTCTCCCATTTCCGTATGTTTACTGCAATTAAAAAAAATAATAAAAAAAAAAAAAAAACTAAATTAGTAAAGTATTGTAAATTAAAAAAAAATTAAATTCATTACAATTAAATAGAAAAATTATTAAATCACCTATTATCTCAATATTCAACTTATTTCTAATTCAACAAAATACTAATCCGTTAATTTTACTCTTCTCAACCCCCCTCCCCCACCTTTCTTTAAAATACCAAACGTATTTTGGTCAATCTGCAATTCACCTAAGACAGCTTACGTTTAAAAATTCAAAGGCGCACGTTTGGCCGGGAAAAAGGAGAGAAAAAAAAGCCCGGTAGAAAAAGACGGATAAAGAAAAAAAAGAAAAAAAAAAGAAGAAGAAGGAGAAAGGTGCACGACGAGGAAAAGGGTAAAAGTTGGAATTTGTCGCGGTGGGGTAAAGCATATCGCGCGGCGTAACGCATACGTGCTCGCGTAAAGGAATATTTAATAAATGTTGCCGATGCGAGGGATCTGGCAGACGGTCAATGGCAGCCAAGCGAGGAAAAGTAGCGAGCGCGCGAGACAAAGAGAGCAGATCGATATGAGACTCTCGGGATCAGTTAACCCCTGCGCCCCGTCTGACTGTAAATATGTCTGACTACTGCGGCCCGACGCGACGCTGCTTTGAGAAGACTCGTATATTGCTCTTGTAACGTATAATGGGTAGTTGCATACTCGCAGGCTCTACCACCACTATGCCGGGACATAAGATATGGATGTAAGGACTCGCGTAACATAAAGGATCGAGTGGGAGCGAACGAGCGGATGAAATAGCGAAACGTCCCGTCATTTCGAGGCGAACAAGGGCTCGTCAAGGGACCGTGCGTTCCCCGCGACGAAACGTTTATTTCGAAATCATTATCGCGCCCCACGTTTACGATTAACGACGCTTCGGCTCACGCTTACACTCTTAAAACAATCGTTATTTGAATTTCAAACGAGTCGCTTTAGATTGAAACATATTGAATGGAATTGATATTTCAATATGGTCCATATATAGTCCATATGTTTCATTTTTACTAATTTCGTATAAAGATATAAAAAATTCATATATAGACATATATATTTTCCCTTAATGAGTGGTCCATATATGGGTTGATGTATGACAATAATTGATTTCCATATAAGGAAGTTATTAATTACTTATATGGCTGGAATATTATATCAATTATTGTCATATATCGACCATATATGGACTATACATGGATTAAGGAAAAACATACATGGACCATATATAAAATAAACAAATTGCAATTTATTAACATATTTTAGTCTTTGTTTTTAAATGAAAAGAAGTAATCATTTTCGTTTAAATTTGTTCATTTCATTTTCAATGGCCTCGGGTATAAACGAATAATATTTTAGAAATAAATGGAATTTTTTTGTTAAAAGTCTAGCCACTAAAAGTTATTGTATTGGCGCTGTAATTTTCCAGACACCACAGACAATAACTTTCCACGTAGTACCAGAAAGTGTAGTAATTGTTGAAGCAACCGTTTTTCTCGGTACAAAAACAAAATATATTAAACTTCAAAATCGTTGAATAAATTTTTATCGCACTCAATGTGTCCATTTCGGACATTAAACTCAACATTTTATATGTAGCAAGACTTTATGTAACAGAAAAATCTTCTTCGTTTAACTCCCTTTATAAGACAGCGCGCATCAGGATACTTTAACAGTAAAAAAAAAAAAAAGAAAGAAAAATATCGTTTACAATCCATTATTTACGGGTTGACCCGTGATAAAGTTCCTATTTAATATGCCAAAGTTAATTCATAATTTATTGCGCTAAATCTTCAATATATTCACTTTTTATCGTTGCGTTCATTATAATCCAAATTTATTTAACTTTTGCGCGCTATCGGATAAGATGGATGTCCCGGTGGGCGGCTGCCATTGCGATATAATAATGCCCAGGAAAAAGCGAAAGTAATCCCACGTAATGGCGTATCAATATTTATTGGCTCGGGGCAAAATGTTGGTACAGTTACTAATTACTAAAGAATGAACAGTTATGAATAATAAATAAAGAATTAAGGGTCCTCGGCGGAATTGATTTATGGCACAATCGACGGAAAGTCGAATTAAATGCATATTGCTTAAACAACGCGCCGATTGCCTTATATTATTGATTCGGCAATCTCGTCCGCCACTCGAACGCTTATAAGCGATTTGCAATTTCAAAACTAATCTATTTCGGAATACCAAATTTCGATAAATGATTGTGGTGCTTTTAATGGTACTGTGAAAGTGAAAAAATGGCAATTACATTCAAAGAATAATATACTACTTATTTTGCAGTTTAATTTATTACATTTAATATTCCTTTACATTATAATTTATATAATATACACTGAGAAAAAAAAGACCGAAAAAATTATTGTTTTTAACTGTCTTTTAGATGTATGTCAGTCTTTTAATAAAAATTAAACAATTTCTTTTAATTAAATAATTTTAACAATTTCATTTAAGGAAATAAAAAATTGATATATATGGACATATGTTTTTCCTTAATCTATATATATGGTCGACATCAGAATGCTATCAATTATTCGAAGATTTTCTTTTTTAAAATAATATTAATGTTAAAAAATAACCATTTACAACTTAATCAAATACTTACTCAGCTCCAAAGTTTGATAAAACTGCTAAAGTAATTTCACTTTATTAAGGCAAATCACATTTATGTCCATTGATAATTTATTGTAAGTCTTAAATGAATTTACATGAAAGAAGCGCTGATGAGAAAGGAATTAAATTTAATTTAACGGCTGTGTTCTTCGGCTAGAATTTATCCTTGGAAAAACGATTTCATGTCGAATCGCTCAATATTAAACCATTAAAATTGCAAGAATCCTCGAATTGTCTAAATTTTTCCACGCTGCTTTAAAATTATTTAAAAATCTCTTGTGAAATAATTTCCCTGATTCATATGGTATACATTGTGGTGAAGCTTCCAGCGGGAAGAATAAAATTCCTTTTCCTCTTATTTCCCTTTATTATTGTACACGAAAAGTTCTCCTTTAAGCAACTGCAAAATTACTGCATTAAAAACTGATGAATAAAAATATTAAAAGGGAACTTTTTCTCCTTTTTTTTTTTGGTTTTTTGAAAACAGCGGTGACTTTTAACTCGGAACGTCTCATTGAAACGGATTTATTTTTTTTTTTATTTTGATGTAAAGTCCATTCGAAAGATATTAAAAGCTTTTGCTTTGACACGGAATGATTCCATTTGCATTAGGATATACTTTTATACAAGTATAATTTATTTGCGTAAATAGAGGAAATTAATCTGAAATATAGATTCGTTTGGATGAAATGTCTGATGGTTCGGAATGATTTTGAAAAAATGTCAAAGGACAACTTAAATTATATGCACTCGGACCCAGCTTAGCGAAAGTTTACCACCACCGGAAGTGTCCGTTTAATGGACATAGTGTGTCCAACTTCGTAATACATATTCGTTTAAGTTCGTAACAATTTTTAAAAACGCCGACAGCGCTAATTTCAGTCGGATTATAAATATCAATTTCGAACAGTTTCACAATATGATACAATATTTGCAATTATTTTTGTCTTTTAAATTTGACTTTTTACGAGTTTTACTTACAAATAAACTTTATCCATTGCAATGAATTTACATAACTGACACATAACTCGGAGAAAAAAGCTTCTTTTATAACTCTAAAAAATGGCCGCAATTGGAATGTCTCGCCTTTTTTCCAAGAAATTCGGAATAATTCGAATTTTGCAAAACTTTTGAATATTCACCGGGGAATATTTCAAAACGAAAATAAGTATATCTTAATGTGTTGACAATTTCGATAATAAACTTGACAAGTTCCTAGTAAAAATGAAATATATATGGACATACATGGATATGTATGTCCATATATCAGCTATGTATGGCCATATATGTGTTAAGAAAAAGTATAAATCCTCATATATGGTCTGATATGTATTAAGAAAAAACTTATATGTCCATATCTGGCCATACATATGTTAAGAAAAACCACATATATGTTCATATATGACCATGTATGTATAAGAAGAAACATATCGACCATATGTAGCCATATATGAATTAGGAAGAAACATATATGCTCATATATGGTCTGATATGTATTAAGAAAAAACTTATATGCCCATATCTGGCCATATATATGTTAAGAAAAACCACATATATGTTCCTATATGACCATGTATGTATAAGAAGAAACATATCGACCATATGTAGCCATATATGAATTAGGAAGAAACATATATCCACCATATATGGTCTTATATGTATCAAGAGGAAACATATATGAACATATATATTTCATTCTTACTAGGGGCGACTGATTAATCAAGGCAAATTTTGGCTTAATCCATAACTATCACCCCTGTATTTGGCTAAGGGGGGCTCCATTGATTGGCAATCGGCGCGTCCGCTTTTCCACGTTTACGTTTGCGAAGGCCAGATCGCGATGAAACTCGCCCGGCAAATATTTATCTGGAAGCAAAAGCGCCCTTTTTGCCGCCATCAAAAACCTTTATTTGTCCGGAATCGAAAACAAATTGTTCAACATAGCCCGTAAATTGTTAACAACAAGTAACATTAATGGACGTGATTCGACGGAAGGTACGCTGAAATACGGGCAACAAATATTACCCGGAAAGTTTTTTCCCGCCTGACTGCCTCGGAAAAGGACAACGTGAACGAGAGAGAGAGAGAGGGAACGGAAAGAAACTGGACGTGTCTCTTTATTTCGATTTTTCCTTTTCCTTTTTTTTTCCTTCCTTTTTTGACCTTTCATTTAGCTCTTTTCGCTTGGTCGCGGCCGTTTTCCATATTTCGGCGCTCGGTATTTATGAAAGGTTCGGTTGCTCGCGCTCGAAGTCAAAGTCATGAATCGCACAGATATGTGCAGGTCCCGCGCAAACCATAAAACATATTTCGCGTTCCTTCCGTGACACGCGTATCTATCCTGCCGAGCCGGCGTGCGCAGAATGTAAGCAATAACGCGACTCGCGAACCACAGTTTGTCCCGAATCAGCCCCATTTATGCACCCTTGATGATGTATGCCCTGCTAAATGTAAACTTACTGCCCGTCAAATTATTTTCGATTAATTTAACAGCAACTGATAATCGCGTTTCTTGCAACAATTTATGGCCGTAACATTTAGTGCGGCGCAATAGAAGGAAAACGTTATTGCCCGTGTAAAAATATAGGTAGGGCATAAGCTTGGCTCGAGCTTGGCAAAGATAAACGTTTGTTTCGTTGCCAATATTGATTCATCTCTTGGATTAATGTTCTTGGGTCGTTTGGTGTATTCTTATCATTTTTTTTGTGTTGGTACACATGTAGGTATATACGAACCGTTCAACCTTAGCCAAAGCTTGGCAATGATTGGCTGGATGTTTCGTCCCTAATATTGGTTCAATTATGGGATAAAACGCTAATTTACTCCGACTCAAGTTTGGTGACCAATTGACAGCAAACTTGGTTCAAGTTTATGTCAATCCTGGTAGCAAATTGATACAAGTTTGCACCAAGCTTCGTACAATCTTGATGGCAAACTTTAACTAATAATAGCTGCAAGTTTGCCCTAGCTTGTGTCAATGAAGATCAGACAATTAGCTGAACCTGATGGCTTACTAATATTTAGCCAACTTGGCCTGCTTGTTAACACTGGCAGACCTTCTAAGTAGGTGTACATTTTTCGAATAATTTTACATTTTCTAATACTGTCAAGGAAGGATAAAAAAGTGGCGGAATATAAACTTCGTAAATACATTATTTTTATATTTCAAGATAGATTTGCAACTAGGAAGAGCTCGTAGTTCATAAGAATGCTGAAATTGTAATGAAATAGATACTTTTGAGAAAAGCAAAAGGAATATTTGTTGTAATTATTTTTTGAAACGATATCAGGTTCACTGAGAAATAAATAATTACGTTAATAATTAAGTAATTAACATTAATTAAACAATTTATATTCATTATTCATCGTCGTGACGTGTCTTAGACAAATTCCACGTCTAGAGAAATTTCTCGTAACATTTTCATAAATCAAACGCGAAAAAAAATATTCACGATCTCCACCCGATATTGAAAACAAACGTGATCTAAATTTATATTTACAGGTGTCTTCATTTTTTTTTCTTTTATGTTTGCACCACGTATAAAGATTATGACGGTGGGATTGAAATGAATCGAGTCAACACACCTTTCTTATTGCAGTCTGCTCCGAGTTGGAGCGTCAAATTAGAGGAAAATTTCATTTACTTCAAGGGGCTTCCGTAATTCTTAAAGAGGTTCGAATATTAAGAGATCTTGAACATGCGCTTAGACAGTCGAACGACTTGAATATCCGAATAATTGAAAAGAACGAACGCAGATAATAAAATTATTCTGCGTTTTCGTTCTTTTTTCGGAGGGAACTCCGAAAACTTGAAATTACGAGGTACTCTAGTAAAAATGAAACATATATGGTCCATATATGGTACATATATGTTTTAACAAATTCATATAAGTTGATTTCCATATAAGGAAATTATTAAAAGCATATATGGCTAAAATATTATATCAATTATTACCATATATCAACCATATATGGCCATAAAATGAATTTCCAAATTTCAAAGACTTCTTTAAAGAAAGTATGTTTAAAATAACAATTTAACAAATTTTAATTTCACAATATGATCTCTTGTAATGGAATCTCACCTTAGTCTGGGCCTTATCACTGATGTTCGATTCAATTTCTACTTAAGATAGTATTTTCAGTGCTCTTATACAGATGTTTGTGCAATTCCTAATGCAAAATTCGATGACGAGGGAACACAATTCGGAATATTGCGAATAAGAAGAGAGAAACGAACAATGTGTAAACGTTCTCATTCTCTCTCTGTCTCTTTCTCTCTCTCTCTCTCTCTCTCTCTCTCTCCGTCGGACAGAAATTTTTTGTCGATATGAATAGAGCGTGTACTTGATGCATAAATTATAAAAGTACACGGACGTAGAATCCGTTGAGAATACATAAAAGCAAACAAGAGCTTGAATGCGAATTCGTTAACTCGAAGCCAAGTACACGGCGTAAATAGTCACTCGACAAGAGTCCGTAATATATGGCGCGAATAATGCTGCCAACATGACGGAACATTACGCACAAGAACCCCGCGAAATTCTAATAAATTATAAATCATTTTAATAATTTTGAGGCATTGTGTCTTAAAAATGCCAGCCTTTAATATTTAAATGTAATTTCTATTGGCAGTGACGACAGTTTTATACAAATTGTATAACAACGAATCTAAAATTATATAAATTAATTATTTTAAGTATCTTGTCAGTTTCAACGAGGATAATAAGTTTGCAATAAAAAATAAGAAATATTCTTTATATGATTCATAATAAGGTGACGTATATGTTCGCAGATATGTGACATATAAGGCCACATATATGCCACATATATGCCTTCATATATGACTGCATATATGGCAACTAATACAAATTTTTTTTCATGGATTTTGTTGACATTTTCGTATAAACTTCAGCCATATAAGTGACCCTGTTAAATAAACGATTATTTTCGAATGAGATTAAATTTCTTGTCAGTATTTTTCTTCTTCTTTTGTTAAAAAAAAAGGAAAGAAATATTGGGGGAAAGAGAACAGTTTCATAGAAAAATTTGCAAACATGCCGAAAGGGACGATTTTAACGCGCGAAGTTCATTGGAAGAATTAATCGATCGAAGATTGTTTTCCAAAGAGTCTTCCGTCGATTCGAGTACGAAGCTCAAAGTGCTTTCAAACAGCACCATCGAACGAGGTTGTAGCTGTATCGGGATGGCCATTCTCGATGACCACTCGCTCGGTTTCACTCCCACTCGGACCGTCCGTCCTTCTCCCACGCCCGGGCCGAATCTTCATTGGCCTTGGGCAGTGCGACCTAAAGGGGATTGGATTTCACAACTCCTCTACAATGTTCAACGAGCCGGACACAATTTTTGTAACACTCTTTCGTCGTTTGCGAAAATTCCCCAAGTATCTAAACTTGTAACGCTTCGATCCCCGTTTGTCCCGACTTTCTTTTTCATCTCCAATAAATTACGCACTTCCCCCGTCATTTTAATTCCTTTTACGAGTCCGCTTTTCGACTCTTCCCAGTTTCATTATAACTCTTTGAATATTTTACGGCCGTAATCCTCATGCATTGCAAAAATCCATCTTTAAATATTGCAATAATGCTGTTTTAATGTTATTAAAATTCGACCGTAGAATGGGTTATTTCGGTAGAAAACACGCAGTGAAATTGAATATCAGTTTCCATAATTTATTTAGAATATGACTTTCGAAAAAAAGTTTCGTTTGAAAACTTTTCAATGGAGCGAAATGAATTACGGAAATCGTACAAAGTGTATTGTTTTAATATCGGGGACATTATACTTTGGGACGATTGTTTGGGACAAAATTTTGGTATCAATTTTGTTGGTTTATTTAAAATAGTCACGTGGGAGGAGTTTCTGTTTTTATTTTCTATTTATTTTTTAGTAGAGAAAAATAAGGTACGAAAATGTACAGCCGTAAAAAAAAGTAGTATATCTCCAAATGCGTTAAAACCTTTTTGAAACAATTATTACGCCGCGCCGCGTTGGGAATTATTGAGGGCACTATTTTTAACTACGGAAATTTTCTGTGAAAAAGTGTACCGGCAATTTTAGTTCAAATTGTAATTTCATTTAAGATTTTTTTTTTAAAACATTATGTTTGCTTTGTAATATTAAATTAATTTAAATAATTTTGGGTACAAAAAAAATGAGTAAAATTTTGCATTTCATAAAGTTCCTTTTCAAGAATTTCCAAAGGGTTTATGACGTCAGAGTAGTTCAACTTTTAATCCGTCATATACATTTTCCATTTTAAACTGCAATATAAAATTTAAAGTACGAGACTACGATTTCGCAATGTTTTTAATGTTATTTTTTCTCCCTTATTTTATATTTTCTTAATATTAATTATTTACAATTATTTACTGTAACTTATTACCATATATGGACCATGTATGTTTCATTTTTACTAGGGTATGTTCAACACGTGCAGATATGTGTTATATTTATCAAGACCATAAAATAGATATCGATACTTGATTCTTATTGGTGTGTTTCAGTAAATTCAATTGATGTATTAATATGATTGGATCGGTTATTGGTTTCTCATACTATTTTTATTTGATACGCAAAAGGAAACGTTTAATTTGTGCGACACTTTTTACAACAACAAAACACGGGCGATGGATGAAAATGAATCGTTGAAATAATTTAGGAAGCATTGATTTCTGGTACTTCAAGTTGAAATAATATTATAATCAGAACTTGAAGTTTATTCGAGGTTGATGAAATAGTTGTATCTTATATTCTGCTTGGTTAAAAATTAACATATAAATTACACATGTTTGAAATAATATATACGTCGTATTCAATGTTTGAAATTTTGTGTCTGAATGCTGCAAACCCGTGTAATAATGTTACGAATTTTAGTATTATGAAACTTGTTAGGTTAACAACTTATAATGGTATCAGCACTAGTGAAATATCAACTTTAACGTATGCTAATACGCGCAGTTGTAATTAGTATACCACGATTAGTATAATCCAAGGAACTTTATTCTAAACTGAAAAAGCGTGGAAAGTGTCACACATTTCATTTACTATCTTGTTAACTTTGTTTCTTAAGCAAAATTAGTTGCAAATTACATTGCTCGGTATTTAAGTATTCTTTATTATTCTTCAAGTATGGAATATCTCTATTTAGAAAATTCAATCAAATATTGCAAAGAAAAAGAATGCATTATTTAAGATATTAATTTATTTTTTTTTTTATTTTTTTATCATAATATTACATGAACATTTTTATCAGTGTCCATATCAAAATCCGAAATTTTCTGAAGATCGGACTTTATGGCCAAAGATGGGCTCGTTAAATCCGCTTCAGAAATATGACTACTCGAAAAGTCGTTAAGATAAAATACGCCATAGTATGAAAATATTTTATATAAATCATTCGAAAGTATAAAGTAACTTTTCGTTGTCTTGTTATTTCACCGTATGATTTTCTTAGTCCATATATGATCATATATAGATATACATGGTCGATATATGGTAACAATTGATATAATATTCTAGTCGTATATCCTTTAAATAATTTCCTTATATTGCTGTATATATTGACCATATATGTATTAAGAAAAAATATATATGTTTCATTTTTACTAGAGTTTTTTTTTCAAAGCTTCACGAAACACTGTTGCAAAAAATACCGAATTTAAATACTTCTTTTGTCCACAATTTTGAGGTTTCGGTCACTAAAAAGGTATCTCATAAAAAAAAATATATTTTTTCTCAAAATTCAAAAACTTTTTCTTTCCACGTTAATATGTTACATTAAATGTAAAAATTAATTGGTGATATTACAAGTTCATTTAATTATTGGGGGAAAGAAATAAAAATAGCTCAATACAGCTTGCTTTCAAAGGATCGTGGTAATTTTATCATACATTATTTTTTCTCAGTGTACGTCAAACATCAGAGCAGCACAATATGGTGTTATTAATAGACGATTACAGGTGAGAAAATAATAGCCGCATACTCTTGTTGATGTTTATCGATAATAACTGTGTCATTATTAATATTCCCAACTTCGTAATAAACGTGCGAAGGAACTTACAATTACATGCATCACGTACAACATTTCACATCACGCACATTGTTTCAAATCGCTCACTATCTTTCATCTAATAAATCAATTAATTCGAAAATCTGTACGTTAATTACTGCAAAAGCAAAGGTCAAAAAAGTTCGCACAAACAAAATTATTAGCCACAAATTGCGCGGTTTAATGTCTACCACTTTTATCTTATCGAACAAAAAACATCCACCCGCCAAATCTTTCCAACAAAATCATAACAATTTTACTGTAAAAAAATGTTAAAAAAGTATCGAAAAACAATTTTTTTTTTTGGAAAATTAAATATGTTTTTAGAAAAGCTTTCTTGTTTGAATTTGACCCTAGTAAACATGAAACATATATAGTTTATATATGGCAATAATTGATATAATATCCTAGCCATATATGTTTCATTTTTACTAGAGTAATATTCAAATTTTTGAAGCTTGCTTAACAAATTAATATCCTTAAATATATTTAAGAAGGATGGGTTAAAAAAAAAAGAAAAGAAAAACGTTGAACGAGAAGCGCAGTGGAAAACAATTGCCATTAAAAGAAACTTTTTCAAACAATTTTTCGTCGACGAACTTTTTCTTTTGACAGAAAAAAAGGGGGCATATAACGAGGTGAAAATTGATGACAAAAGTACAGTCGCGGGAACGATGATACGAATCATTAATGGGAGGAGAGTGAAATTGATTTGTCATCGGCGAAAAGCCCTGAGACTTAACGCGAGCGCAATATTTATGAAGCAAAATTTGAAATGGAAATGGCGAGTCCATCCGGAAGTCATCGGGGAAAAGGGATGGGATGGGGGTGGGGGGAGAGAGAGAGAGAGAGGTCGCATTGTACAACAAATACGGGAAAAGACATTACATATACCATCAAACAGCGCACTGAATGTAGCCTGTACGTGCTCTTGGAGGTAATGCATTTTATAGTAGCTGCAACATTCCTGGTGGCTACATTCGTTTCGTCAAGAGACGCGTTGACCTCAATTTTGTGGCCAAGTTGAGCTTACCAGCCGAGCAGTGATAGGTTCAGAAACATTGACGAATCCCCGCCGGAACTTGTCGCAGTAAAGGAATTATCATTTGCTGTTTCAATCTACAAATCATTTGTGGTAGCTTAATAACAGTTAAACGAAGCTTATCAGTTAGGATTGTTATGCTTATTAAAGAGCCTATCGGGGAAGAAAGTTGGATAAAAGTGGACGGGAAGTTTTTCAAATAAATTCAATCAACTGGGAACTTGACAATTGTTGGACATAAATGAATTTTATGTCGACATTTGGTAAGACAAGTATGCATTTTTATTTTATTATATGAATTTAAAACTGTTCTAAGGTTATATACGTGTATAAATTGCATATTTCTTGGTGTTTGTAATGTAATCCCTAGTAAAAATGAAATATATATGGACACGTATGTTTTTTCTTAATCCATATATGGACATATATGGTTACATGGTCGACATATGGCAATAGTTGATATAATATTCTAGCCATATATGCTTTCAATAATTTCCTTATATTGAAATCAATTATCACCATATATCAACCATATATAGCCGTATATGAATTAAGGAAAATCCATATATGGCCATTTTTTTTTACTATGGAACCTATAAAAATGTGCAAAAAATTTACAAGAAAATCCTCAAAGGCAACAATTTTTCTGCAACAAATTGTACAATTTTGCAAGTAAAATATTTTAGCCAGGTTATCGTAGAATTATTTTCCTCATTCTGCTTATTTATTTATTTATTTTAAATCCAAAATAACGTTCAATACGAGCTATACGTCAGTACTATAAAAATTTTTTCTCAATCCCATCCATTCTAATTATCCTCTCCGCTTATTAATGACCATTAATATATGTTCGATATAATTTCATGAATATCCCGGCATTAGTGGTGTACGAGTAATAATTATCCGATATAATTGAGTAAAAAAAAAAAGGAAGCCATTTCCCGTGCAACCCCCCCGCGTACCCTCTACCGCTTGTTATAAATTTTGACGATTAGTATTTTTCGACTTAGTCATGGCGAATACCGTCCGGAGCGTATTGATAAAGTGTACACTGGGAGAAATCCCCGACAATTATATCCAGTCGGATTCGCGAGCGGCCGAAACTGAAACGGATAATCGCATCAGACGTTCGATTTGTAAAAAAAAGAAAAAAAAAAAAAAGAAACTCAAGAAAATCGCAACAAATGATCCGAAGCAAGGAAATCTCGAGCGGAAAACGGGATTTGCACATGAGTACGATTAATCTCGGCATGAATTTCATTTTCGTATTCGGTACGTCGCGCGAATCCGAGCGGAATCGTAAGATGTAGGTTAATCGGCGGGAGGTTCACTTTGTCCGCTTGAGGGGCCGCCAAGGCTTTAAGTCAGCCGATACCGATATGGATGCGACTGCAGCGCAATTCTATCCGATTATCCCCCCCTGATAAGCGTTGATTCCCGATAAACCGTGCCCCGGAAAATTCCGTTTCATTATTTTCCAATGAACGCCGCACGGCTCATTAAACCCTCGGCTCGGCTCACTTTTTGCCCCGCCATTAAGTGCTGCCCGATAGCGCATATTAATAAACGTTAATCGAACGAAAAACAATTCTTTCTCCCGATCGTTTGTTGCTTTGTCAAGTGCAATTGTTCACGGCGAAACCTGTTTTCGACGTATTTATTAATAGTTTACAGGGCGTGAACAATCCTAGTAAAAATGAAACATATATGGTCCATATATGGGCCACTATGATTTAAACATTTTAATAAGGGAATTAAAATTTCATATATATAGATATATGTTTTTCCTTAATCCATATGTGGCCATGTATGGATTAAGAAAAAACATATCTGTTAATATAAGAATTTTTTTATTTTCTTATATGAAATTGTTAAAACATGTATGGACCTCACTTTTATTAGGGTAATAGATAATCAATTAAAAATAAGAATATTCAATTAATATACAATAAATTAAAGTTTTTATATTAAAAGGAATTTAATTGTATGATAATAAAAGTACAGCCTAATAGTTCTTGTTTTATTTCGTACAATAGACATATATAAAAGTTTCAAAAATACATATTTAAATTGCCTTTGAAAAAAATTGGTCGAAATTACCAGACTTTTCCCGTATAATTTATTTGACACAATGTTTCTTTGCTTTTTATTTTCTTTTTTTTTTTTTTTTTTTACAGATTTATGTGTAAGATACGCAAAGCTTTCTCGCAGTTGCCATTTTAAAACTTTTAAAAGTTGGTAACAGGCACTTTCACTTTATACGTATGAATTATAACCTACGCACTTCATTGTGTCTGCGTTGTTACCGACCGTCGACATTAGATTTAGGGATAAGCTATTAGAAAATAACTCATCTGGTGTACAGAGGGGGTTAGCTTAATAATCCGTTAAATACTCTTGTCTTGTGTGTGTTGAATTAATAAATCAAGTAAATAGTTTCTCAACAATTACCGAAGTCCCTTCTGGCAGGACGAAAGTAACAAGAAATATAAGAAAAATAATAATAATAAGAAAAAAAACCAACAGATGGAGTTATCGAGAAAACTGAGGGAAGGAGGAAAAGTCAAATTAACTAAATATAAAATATTTCAGTTTTTAAATGATTCCTTTGATCATTCTTACTATATTTTCAATTCGCTACTACTTTATCATGTAGTTTGGTAAAACTTTTTCCCCCAATTACGAATAATTTATCTGTCAACTGTTTTCGCCGCGATCAGTTTACAAATAGCGAATTTTATACTCGTTCAGCAATTTTTTTTTTAATAACTTTGCCTTGTTTAATTACATTTCATCACCCATTTGTTCATTTATACATTTTATCGATGGGAATGACCTATTTTTTTGCAAATCGCTATAGTGCATTGAAGATTCGCAAAAAAAAAAAAAAATAAGCGTTTTGTCTACGTGCACACAGAGCATCATTTTGGGCACACAGAGCATCATAATTATTGCTACATGTCGACCATGTATATCCATATATGACCATATAAGGATTAAGAAAAACATATATGTCTATAAATGTTTGATTTTTATTAAGGTTACATTCGATTAAGTTATCGTTTTATACTCAGCTTTTGCCAACATTATTAATTTTCTTTAATTATTACAAAATAACAGAAGTCTTTCAACTTTAAACCTTTTCATTTTAATTAACATTACTTATAATTAATCATAATAGTAGCTTTACATTTACGTTTGTTTTTATTCAATGCGATCGTTTATTTGATGGAACGATATGATTGGCGAAGATTGATTGAAACTCCCAATGAAAATAGTAACCGAACAAGTTATGAATTGGGATGACATAGCCGATAGCATTCATCTGATATGAAAAAAAATACAGTGTTTTAAGGGTAACATCAAATATTAATATTACATATATAACGTAATAATAACGCTATTAAGTATTTGAATTTATTTCATGTACAACTGTTTCTATGAAGCCATTTTATCATCTATTTGGCAAAGCAAATAGATTCGCAAGGACTGATTGAGGCTTTCAATATGAACAATATTTGAATAGGTTATGGATCAGATTGTTTCAATCATTAGAACCCTCCTGATGACAATTTTACTACGAAAATTATTGTAAAATTATGAAAATGTTAAATTTCTGTGTATAATACTGAAATATACGCAATTCTAACAATTTTCCTTAGTAAAAATGAAACTTATATAGACATACATGTTTTTTCTTCATTCATATATGGCCATGTATGGTTTATATACGGTTGATATATGGTAATAATTGATTTCAATATGAGGAAATTTTGTCATATTTCAACCATATATGGATTAAGAAAAAAACATAAATGTCCATGTATGTTTAATTTTTACTAGTGTTGTTTTTGTTATATAACAATAATTGCATGATTATAAACGAATTATCGTTTATATTGAATTATTGTTTTTATAAAAAAAGACATTAATTTTCCAATTGTCACTGACAGAAAATATTGATTGCATTACGTGTACTCGCATTTAATAAATGTACGATTAAATGTTCGTTATAAATGACATTTCCAAAAAAAAAAAAAAAAAAAATGTGTTATTATTGAAATGTTAAAATCAGTTGTACAAGTAAGTACCCTCGGTGTAATAGATCACGAGACAAATTTGAACACATGTTTTTAACTTCTCCCTGAATGCGTAAAAATTTTTGTAACATGTTCCATTTATCTTTGTCAGTCATCCTACAAATGATTGCACAAATAGGTATTTTTGTTGCGAATGTTTCAAGTAACGAAACAAATTTTTTACTGCATATTTCATATCGACTGACATCTGTCAATAAACTTTGTGGAATTGCAAATGTATATGTTTTTGGTAAAAGTGGTCGATAGCACCGGATAATCAAACAAATATAAATGTTTATAATTGCTTCTTTCAATGTAAATGCATTTTTTGCACGTACTAATAAAATTTATCGGTAATCTCAAACAGTCTAAAATGAAATTAATAAAGCTTAATTAAATTTGTGGCTTTATGATTTTCAACAATAAAAATTAAAATGGAATATAATAAAATTTGACATACAATAAACACTTTTATGTAAAATAAAATTTATAAAAAAGCATTTTATACAACTAACACAATTTTGACTATTTTGTCACGTATTAATTATAAAAATACCTGTATGTCCATACATTACCATATATGTAGTAAGAAAAAAAAATATCTACCTATGTGTTTCATTTTTTTAAGGTAATTCCAATCATTAACATAAAATTGGTCGCAAAAGCTGAAACTATTTTTTCTTCGAAGTATATCTTCTTACAGGATAAGATTTACCATATCTTTTATATATTTACAAATACTGGCCCAGTGTTATCATTCCATTCTGTCACTGTACTGGAAAACAAATTTCTAATTCTGGTAACAGTCTCGTACCAATACTGGGCCCGTAGAACATTTCCCACTGAGTTCTAAAATGTATCGAAGCCCGAAGAAGTTGTACTTCGCACGTTATTTTTCACTGTTTTCCTACCTCGATTACACTGACGTTTTTCCAACAAAAATTTCGGATTACCCCCGTCACATCTTATTCCCTTATACTTTCTTGACACTTATTTCGACATAACTGACAGAATTTTGTTAACAAAAGAACGCCGCTTTGTTCTCCCGGGGCAATTTTTGACCGTCTCGAGTGGTTATTGAGTTGCCGAGATAACAGAATGATAAAGAGCAATACTTGGGGCGGAACTTTATTTGCTGGGCCGGTCCACTTTGAGCCACTTCATCGTCGACATTCAAAGCGATATCGAAACGATGATTCTGTAATCATGGTTACGGCTTTTGGTAGGTACGGTGAATAATTGAATGGCTAAGTTATCTGAGTAGCTACCGGGGCGCCCATCAAAGTTGGATGCTCCGTGGCGTTATACATACCGAAACTGTAAGCACAAACGGCAAGAGCACTTAATGGGCAAAGTTGTTCCTGAAAATTGAATTTGATTCTCGCGCGTTAAAGCGCGCGTCAAGGAAAAAGAAATCTAATTGCGATTCGCGTCTTACGAAGTCCGTTTCCCGCGGACGTGCTCGCACGCGCTACCCCCCCCCCCTCCTCCTCCTCCGGCCCATGCACCATTCAACGGCAACGGAATTAAACACAAGCTACGAGAAAAGAGGAGGGGGGGGGGAGGAGAGGCAACTTATTATCTGGAATCAATCAGTTGTAAAACTTTCGATTAGTCTCTCTGGATTAATGCGATCGAAAATTCATCGGCAGTTGATGGAAATAGCCTGTTATTGTAGAGGGACAAAGATACTGCTTTGTCTGTTTGTTTATTTTTTTTTTTTTATAAGTAGTTTGAAAATTGCTGGATTTTTTTTGATGGGTTAAAATTAATTATTGATTACTTAATTGGAAAAGAGTAAAAGAGAAACTTAACTGAAAAAAACACATACACAAAACACTTGGTCTTATTTTGGCACATGTAGGTATGCCCTAATGATGTACTAAGTAATCTTCTAAATGAATCCGTATGATAATTTATGATAAACTTGTACAAAATTAACTGTTTTATAGGGAAACCGTATTAAAATCATACTTGAGACTTTTTCCTTTTCTACAAGGTAAACCTAGATTTGCAATAAAGAGTAATGATAAGGTTTACCTTTTCGGGTCTGGTCATGGCATTCACATGGAATTCCATACATGGTATGCCATATGAAATATATGTTATAACAATTTCATATAAGGAAATAAAAAAATTATACATGGAGAAATATGGTTTTCCTTAATTTTTATTTCCTCATATAAAATTGTTAAAACATACGGACCATACATGTTTCAATTATACTAGGGATTAATTGGCCGTATAATAAAGAGGTTTTTTTTAATGTTATTCAATGGAACTGGCAATGCAAAGTGAACAAGCATGAATAAACGATGGTACACGGTAAGCCGTAACAGCGAGGGGCGACAGTGTTAACCGATTGGTCCGAAAGTCGAGAATGATCGCTTGTTAGTGGGGCTGCATGTTCCCCCTCGAAAATGACTGCGCGATGCACAATGCTCGAGCGGCGAAGGTCCGCAATCTCGGCCACTCTCCGCAAACACGGACAACAGTCGGATTCCAATAAATTCCATCAGCCGGTCTATAAAGTCACCCCGGTGTAAGAGCTTTCGACACTTCCTCGTCGGTTCTCTCCCGGTCGAAATTCATATTTTTCCACTTGTCAACGAAATTTCGCGATATTCCTTTTATGCTAAGCATTTTCGTGTTCTTGAATATTATTTTTCATTATGCCGAGCGGAGCGGCCGATAAAACGAACGAAAAAACATTTTGCGACCGCGTCTTCTATCAGAAGATGATTTTATGCCCGAGATAATTTCAATTGTTTTTTTTCTCTGTTGTTTCAGGATGACACGAAAATAATGAAGACCGGAGATAGGAAGCGATGGATTCATGACCCAAACAGTAAGCATTAACTTTATGTGTCTGTGTGGCTTTGTGTCTGTATGTGTGTATGTGTGTACACAGTATGCACAATGCTTCTTTTATTTTTTATCGATTGAACCTCTCAATGGTTGCGTTATAAGCACAATCCCTCTATTAAATACTTTTCTGAATGAAAACTTTAAAAATATATGACAAGTTAATCAACTTTGTTGTCAAAGTGCAACGAGCAATTTTTAATATGTATATATATAAATTTTCATATATTTTTCATATATATTATCTTGAATCATTTAATGTTTGTTTGTATATGAAATGTAATATTTTATCTATCTAACTTTTCCCTTAAAATCTAACTTATCCACTTAAACTCCGAAGACTTACAGTTGTAATTTAGAGAACCCGTGGATTTTGACGGTAACAATGCTGTTTGACAAAGTTAACCCAAATCCAACCATTCGATTTTACAACAAACTCAGTTCAATAACTGTTACGCCAGTCAACTATTATTTTATCTTATCAATGAATTCTCATTTCAACGCTTCCTTAATAATAACAACCCCATCTGTAGTTGATCGATATCCCGAAATGAAGAAGTGACCCGAAATTACATTGAAATTACGATTTTCCTGATCGTTTAATTGGTCGTTAAATTATTTTAATATAATCACAAAATATTAAGCTCTCTGACACTTTTCATAAATATTATTAAATTTTTGAAATTTTATAGTCTTTTTCATATAATTTACCAAACTTCCAAAGAGTGAAATATAAATTGTCATATCCATGAAGGGATACAAAAATTTCTATGTAAAATGTTCAATTTTTGGACATTTTGGAAATAATTTTCAGACTTTTGAAACATTTTTCTGTCTTTTAAAAGCTATTTTTTGCAAGAGTAAAATTTGGCCTTGGAAAAATTATTTCGAGGCAATATATTGGGCCATACAAAATTTTCCATCCAGTGTACCACCTTCAAATAACAATTGATTTAATTTAAATTACAATTACTATTAAATTATAGTCAAAATGGTAACTGTATTATTCGTGTCTGCGAATAATAGCAATCATTTGAACTAACCTTACAGATAGTCAATTGTATAATAGACAACTCGATAATGACATATAACAGACAATGGAATTAATCCGTCTATCAACTTTATTAACATTTTTCATTAATAATTCACCGGCAAATGATAATGATGAGCTTAATCCATTAACTAAAGTTCAAAATTCACCCGTTTGATTGTCAGCGCGAAATCACTTTCGCACATTTGTGCAGAGTGTAAAAAGTTGGACGCGACACTCTTACCTTAAAGGTTCGGAATTAATTATTAGCAATCTCATCAAACGACTGTTTCGTTTCATTTTAAATAGCCTGGGAAAAATGGCGGGCAACTTTTTTTTCAACGACGCTAATACTATAATGTTGAAAGTTTGGTATCGAAAGGTAGGGATGAATGAGGCTGCTCTTTTCAAAGCGAAATGTCAGCAAAGTACGGAAGTAATTATAATCTGTTAATCCTATTCAATATTTATGATAAGCAGATCTTAAATGCAACGAATTATGCTCCGCCAGTTAACGAATCAGTTTCACCCGACGATTTCGAGAGTGGCGAGGCTTTTTACCAGATGTTGATCAATTAAACTTTATAATTGTACACAAGAAAATATTCACCCGTTGTTAAACTAGCTTAAATTATTGAATCCATATATGGTTGGAATATTGTATTAATTATTGCCATATATGGAGTAAGGAAAAATATATATGGGCCATATATGTTTCATTTTTACCAGGGTATATATAATCGGTACTATTTGCTTATATGAAATTTGTTAAAATATATATGGACCATATATGGATGTTTCATTTTTACTAGGGTATATAATTCGTAAAATTCAGGTCACGTGTCAATGAACATTCCAGTTTTAATGCCAATCTTTATTTATTTTAACATAAAATTTTGGTTGTCAGGTCAATTCGAAAGTAACGGGTAAATTTCAGTCGATGCAAAATTTTACATTTCCTGCTAAATTTGTCGGGAGGATAAATTTTACATCCATGAAATTATTATGAACATCTGAATTGCAGCGTTTTAGGCTTTTTGGCAACTAGAGCTGATATATCTTCTTTGCGCAGTGCAACTTACGTAGTGTCCCAACGTAAGAAGTCCTGCAAACGCAATAATAAATTTGATGCGAACACAAAACAAACATAAGCAAGCATTCTCAACCACACAGAGCTCTATAAAACTTCTTTGCGTCTCAAGAGTCTTACCGCTTGCAATTTTCTTCCTCGCGATCCCTCAAGGAGAATTCTATTTAGATACTTATGTAAATTGGAAATCATTTAAAATCCTTATAGTTCATTATTACTAATTTCTACTAATAATCGTACATGTTATAACTTGTTTACAAATTTTTAGCACAGAACTTTTTCGGACACATTTAACGGTGATAATTCATATATGGTGAAAAAAAGGCTTCTAAAAAGTATATACTTTTTGATAACACTGTAAAAAAATACATGTTTGTTGGTGTTTATTATAAGACCTGTAACATTCTGTCAGAGTGGTAACTGAAACAGAAATGTTTCCTTTTAAAAAACTTTAATTTTTATTGAAAAACAGACATACATCTGAAACACAATTTTTTCTGCCATACTTTTCTCAGTGTAGAATTATAATATCTATATATTTGCTAAATTTCAAATAATAAAATAAATGAATAAATAAAATGTTAGCTTAAAACAGTTTAAAGAAAATTGAAACAAAACTTTCTACGTTAATACAACGTACTTATTTCTCTTTCGTGTTTTGAATCTGGTGAAAACCATCGGAGAGTTAGGACGAGATCGATGGAAGAAATTGAATTCGGTACTTTAGTTGATGCAATTACCCTGGCCAATAATAACGCTCGTCATAATTATCCGTGAGATTTTTCGTTTTGTTCCGTTTTATCACCGACGAAAGACAATACTAAAAAATGTCCGACACCAGTCCAGTCACGTATTTAATACTATGGATTCAACATCACCGATTCGTAATCCCATCTCGCGTCTTTGTTCTTACATTTTTAATTCCATCGCATTCGACGAGCGAACTTGATTTAAGAAATGTAGCGGAAATGCAAAGAAAATAGGCATTTCCGTAAGATGGGCATTGCACGAAAAATGGAAAATGTTTCGACGTTTAAGTTTATTATCATTTGTTTTTTATATTCAAAATAATTTTCAATTTATAGTTAAACTTCAAATTTTTGTTTAGCTGACAAAAAATAGTTTCTGCAAAATATTTTAATGTTAAATACCGATTTTATACACGAAATAATCGGACATTATTCTGTTTTAAATTGGTGTGTACCAAATGTAAATGTTAAATTAAAGTGAATTATTCGATCGAACCGATTTTCAAGTGAAATATTCTAATAATTGAAAGAATTTATTAAGCTCGTGAAATAGATTGCAAAGATAGGTCCATAATAAATTTTGTAATTACATAATATTATCAATCCTGTTTTTTATCACCAGCCACTTTGTAATTATTAAAAATATGGAAATAATGTGGCACAAATTTAGTCGTGTAATTAATAATTTGTATAATAATCAAGATTAAAATAATGTTTATTATGTAGCTTAATTGAAGTCGCTAAAATTGATCGATTTATATCCTTGATTATATTATCATTGACGTGTAATTTATTTAATAACTAATGGAGTACAAAATGACCAATCGCGTCAGCGTTTTACATACATAAGAACACGCTTTCTCTTTGTAGTTGGTCAGTGCATTGTTATACAAACTTATTATTATTCACAAACGTTTATCTGGCACGTAAAGTAAATTAACGAAGGAATTATTATTATTATGTTACATGAATATGGCAAGTTATTAATTTTAATGGAACGCTTTGCAAAATCAATGCGAAGAATTTCATATAATCTAATAGGCTTTCATGCTCCGCCTATGATTGAACACGTTTGACGATGGAACTTACATTTAATAAAAATGTAAACCATTAATTCATTTCAATTTAAATCACTTGTAAGTTTTTTTTTGTTTTAATTTGCAAGCCCTTCGCCAGGATTTAACAATTTAAAATCGTGCAATTAAATTAATTATTGTATCGTAGATTATATTGTTAATTGCTTTTCGGCTTTAATAATGAATTGTTACTTTAGATTAATTTATATTATATATAATATTATATGTAATTATTTAATATAAAATCATTCGTAGTTTAGATTTCTATGAGAGCTCTCAAAATATGTTGAAATTGAAACTTGCCAGGGATATTGAGTTTTTTTCCCAATTTCATATATTCATTAAATCAGTTACAATTAAAGTTTGAAAAATACCACGAAACATAAAAAAGTTTCAAGGTTTCCTCAGAAATTTTTCGCGGAAATATAAAAGAGAAAATTGTAGAAAAAATTTGCAGACGTTTTCAGAAATTTTCAACGTTTCTTAAAAAAGTCCGATCGATTTAATGAATATGAAATCTATAAATCTCTGAAAGTATTTGAAAAGTACCAATTTTAGCAGATTATTTATAAAATGGAAAAATTTTAATCTCTTGTTTGATATACAAAACTGTAGTAATCAGAAAATAATAAAAAAAGTAGGTGAAAAAATTCTGCTCCAAGAAATAAGAAGTAAACTCGAAGAAACACTCGAAGAAGAGATCTTTTGAGTCAAGTGGGGTCCACTTAAGCCGAATGGAATTGTCACTTAATAATTGACCAGAGAAAATTCCCATCGAATAGAAACGTTTTAATACCTTGACTTTTGTATTCGCCAGATGAAAGGGAAGATAAACAATTTTCGTTTACCGTGGAAGGCTTACTTGTTCATTTTTATACACCAACCACGGAACAACTATATCCCAGTGAAAAAAAAAACCTTGAAGAATTTTGCAAGAAACTCCGGGAATCTCGAAAAAATCGTTACATTTTAGATATTTCAGAACTTTTCAGAATTGAAATTCATACAATTATAAATATACTTGATAAACTGAGGGATTATTACAATTAAGACATTTTGGCATCTTATAATTAAATTCAGCAATTCCTGAATTTTTCTTAAACAATTTTTCTAGAAATAATTTCAGGAAAATACGCTTGGTGCAGTAACCCGAGTGATATATAATTAAATGCTTAATTGGCGCGGAGAATTCTGAAAATGCTTTAGCGCAATAAATTATGTTTTTAATTAACTTTTATGATCGTATTGGGTGTACGAGTTAAAATACGGAAGTTGCGAACAATTTATACGTTCTTGTGGTATCATATTTTTCTAATTGTCTCATTTCTTTGTCGTGTATTTGTCATGATCCGACAAACTTCCCTTTCCTTCTATTACGCTCTAATATTTATTAGAGTTGTTAGCTAACAATAACTCAAGTTCATCTTATATATTTAAATAATTCCAAAGTAATTTTAAATATTGAAGCAAAATGAATTGATTTTACGTTCGTCTATGTTATTATTGCAAACATTGTATGAACTTGCTGCATATTTTGAATCAATAAAGTGACCGCATTATCCAACGCGATCCAATCTCAAAATTAGTTTTCCAATGTGTTTATTGTGTAAGGCTAACATAAAAATCTGAACAGTCATATTTATGTGTCCTAAATAGGAACGAACCTTGGTCCAATTTTTTATTATGCTGCTTCAGAAAATTATTTTTCCAGTGTATTTGAAGAAATTATTCAATACAAATATTATGAAATATTAAATTAGGTAATAGTTATACTGAGAGAAATTTGCCTGTAGATCCAACTAAACATTTTAAATTCTTGTTAAATAAGTTAATATCTAAATGAACTTACAATTGGATGAATCAAAAACTATAATTGCAATAACTAATTTAATTGTAATTATTTTTTTATAGCTCGATCGAGCGTACTTAAAATATTCACTTAATTATTATTTTTAGATATATTAGTTGAACATACATTACTGTCAAAAAAACTAATTAAATTATTTTTAGTTGACTGAACGCAATCTTTCAGTGTGGACAAGGAGCAGAATGCGAAAAAATTACCCCGTCATCCACTTTTATCATTAAATTATTAAGAAAGCCTTTCCTAATTTCGCATTAAATACAGCTCCATTCGGGCAATTTTGCTCAACAGTTTGTTTTAATTAATTTTATCTATTGGTAAGGTTGGAAATACTTATAAAGCTTTACATAATTACTATTCATCTTATTTTGCCGCATTTATATGGAAATTGAATGCGATAATAAAATAATCAAACTAACCTGCGCTGCATTACAATGCCGCTGCATAATTATAACATAATTAAAACGGAATATTAATCATAATTAAGTTTCCTTCAGGATAGTATAACCTCAAACAATTATTTCGACAAACAAAATACTAAAACTTACTTCTATTATGTTCGCTTTTAAATATAGCTTGTCTTGTCAAACAAATCTCATCTTGGGCAATTGCAAACTTTAACATTAATTACTCGCTAATTAATTAATAATATAAATTTGTTGAATTACACGTGATGAGTTACGTTAACATTACGTGATTTACAAGTTAGTGAGTTACACAAAATTCACATATATTACGCCACAAATTAACGCTTAAGTAACTGTAAAAATTGTGGTTATCTGAGATAAGCTTGCGTCCGTCCAACTCCTTATCTCCCCCGCCCCTCGTTTTGAATTCAAAACTTTTCCACCGAATGATGACGTAATTAAAAAAGTTTGAAAAGCTAAGGAAGTGTCAAGAACCGAACAGCTTATGCAATTAGAGTGGTCGAAATATTATTTGTCGGAATGTCCTTTTTCCCTTTGCCCGCCCTCCTCTTCCTCCCCTTTTAGGTTTATCTCTCTCTTTTTCCTTGGATCAATTGCAAATTAGGAATCGCGCGGCGTCGAAAAATGCGAGAATAGTGTCGGCCGGTAATATATTTTGAGACTATAGCATTGCAACAAACTCCCAGACAAGCAACGGGCTAATTTACTTTTGAAACAAGTCCATCTCGCATTTTCATTTCGAAGTCCATTAAGAAGTTGGCGGAAATCTCGCGGCTTTTCGCCGTTTTGTTGTCCTCCCCTGACGCAAATTCCGCACTCCGCTTCGCATCCCATTAACCCGGCCAAAGTAATTCTTTCGCGCTTGCTATCTTGGACGAAACGAGAGCGTCTAATGAAAAATAAATCGACGATATTTTTTTTTTTTCATCCTTCCATACTTTTTCAATTTACAATGATACGCGATCAAATTAATTTTTATGTTTTTTAACTCGCTTTTCAAATTTGAGTTACAACAAACATCATAATGTTGTCATTTTTAAATGTTATTATTATAAAATTAAGCAGAAAATTATCAATTTATATAAAGAAAGTATGTTATGTAATGCCCTAGTTTGTTTCTATAAAAACCAAAATAAAAAGGATACATATATGGTCCATATATGGTCGAAAAGTGTTTTAACAATTTCATATAAGGAAATATCTTTTTATTTTATCCTATATGGCCATATATGGTCGATATATGGCAACAATTGATTTCCATATAAGGAAATTATTAAATGCATATCTGGCCAGAATATTATATCTATTATTACCATATATCGACCATATATGGTGCCAGTGTATAAAAAAGTTTTTGTTAACAAGCCACAATATTGGTAATTTAATAATTTTCTGGGAATATGGTAATTTTAATTGCATTGGCATAAGTATGATACTTTAATTTTTCTTTTCAATGTGCATATTATTGGCAATAAGTTTTAATGTAATCATTTCCATGAATTCATTAGAGAAGATCTTGTTATATTATATGATTAATTATGATTAAGAAACAATTGACAGCGGAAAACGTATAGATGACTTGAACAACCAAAGGTTGTTTAAGTTGGGCGAAAACTTCGACATTAACGGGATTTAATGTATTTGGAAGAGTACTCTTGAAAGGGATGCACTGACTTGTACGAAAGTTTCAACTTGTACGCCAAGTAATAATTTATAACGCACGTTCATTTAAGTTTAAGCTGTGGGGGTTATTTTGTTTTACTTTTGACATTTCTCTATGTAACGTTTATAACGAATGTTATCGAACCTAAAATATAGAATGTTGTTTCAAAAAAGTATTATATTTATTTTTGCATTAAACATTATGATTCGCAAATATATGGCTAGAAGATTATATCAATGTATATCAATATATGGTTATATATGTATTAAGAAAAAATATATATGTTCGTATATATTTGTTCATATATATTTGACCATATATATTTGATTTTTACTAGGGAAGTTCGTTCATTTATCATTTGGCGAATGAACTTTTGCATAAAGACTCAACTTTTACAGTAACGTTTGTAATAGAAAATTATTTATTATTTTACAAAATGATATTGGCATAAAATATAGCTTCCGTATTAAAGAGAGAGTCGTAAAATAATTTTTATACGCAGACTTTAGTCTTTCGATATAATATCTATATTTATATGAAATCGTAGGAAACATTGAATACTAGTTTGAAACTCGATAGCCCGAACGACGCTCGTGAACTGGTTTATGCTGCAACGCGTAGTAAACCAGCCAGTTTAATGTCAGAAATTCCATTTACACATTTTACAGTCTTACTTTGTTTTTGTGTAATAAGGCTCGATTGATAAATTGCAAAAGAACCGAGATAGAGTTGTATCAGAAAATTCATTGATAGATTCATTGTCAACCAAAAATTCAACGAACCATATTTTGTTACACAAAATTTTAATTGAAAAATTAATTTATGATATCGTCCAATTCGAAGTATTCTTTCTATAATAAAATCACTTTTATAATGATTATTATTATTATATTTGTAATTGTTATTAATTGACGTAACTTATACTTTCATAATAATCTAAACAAAATCATTTAACGGTAATTAAACTCGAAACACAGTATTAAAATTCATTTTGAACATATTTTAAATTCACTCGTTGGATAAAAGAAACTTCGACATTTTAACTCGTCCGTACTTGTACACAAAGTTTCGCATAAGCTCGGACCTAAATTTTGTATGGTTATGCAAAATAAGGCGCAATCATGAATAATTTCGAGCACTTAGCATACACAATTAAAGTATGCGGAGATTCGTCAACATTTACAAAGAAAGTCATTTTAAAAATTAGTAATGAATAGTATTATGTAAAGTTCATTATCGAAATTTCATTAATAACGTTGCTTGTGTATAATAATATTTTGAAATATTTTGCATTTAAGTAAGGAGTAATTATAAATTTCATTCCAGTTGTGTATGTCTGATAGCAAAAATTGTTGAATATTAAAACGATTAATATAAGGTAAAAATTGACTGATCCTAATAATTACTTAAACTTTTAATAATTTTTCATTTTTGAAATGATTTAAATTCAAAGAAAGGATTTTATGTAAATAATGTAATTAATGTTTAAGACAAGTTTAAGTTTATCTTAGCAGCACCTTCTGTATCTACGAAAAAGATAAAAATCTCATTTGTTTATGTCGCTGATTCCTTCCTGAAGATAGAGATTAACGAATATGCTCACGTTACTGATTAAGTAAATACTACATTAGTTAGAAATAATTGAGCACATACGAAAAAGAAATGTTATTAATCACAAATCATTTTCTTACTAATTTTTCAAGGTTTTTCTTGTTACTCAAACAATTTATTATATATAATATTCTAACCATACATACTTTTAATAACTTCCTCGTATTAAAATCAATTATTACCGTATATGGCCATATATGTTTCATTTGTACTCGGGTATTATTTATTTAATTTTGTATGTCTTCGCATATTTTTTGTTGGTTCGTAATTCGTAAAATATTATACAGTATTGAAAAAATATCAAACGACAGAAGAATTCATGAGTTTTGATCGAACATTTTGGCGTGTAAATTTCTTTTTTTTTTTATCTTGCTTTGACAATCAGCGAACCTAAAGTACTATGAAACTCATCTTAACCAAAGAATCGGCGGTGCAAACGTATTGTGTCTCTTATCTTCGGCGAGAAATGGCACAAATGCATTGAACTCCTACGGACTTTCGGTCGATAAATTTTGAACGCAAGGCGTCCTCCTTAATGACGAGAAAAAGTCATTCAAAACTGTAACATTTTCTTTATTTATTTCAAGAATTCAACTACAATATTTAATATTTAATTAATTGCACCCCTCGAACTCATACGTATTATTTTCATTTAAGTTATGCGAAAAATAAGTTTTAATTGGACGCGGAACTACCATTAAATATCATGGAGTATAAAAGTAATGTGACAGAGCGCATGGGTTTTCGATCGACTTTTAATTAACAAAAGTAATTGAACATTGATTTTATTCAATTGCAACTTTTAGTCAAATATGCGACAATGGAGAATAACGAAAATTCGTTTCCGACTTCAACTTTTTTCCCGAACATTTATTCTGAAAAAAATGACTGTTAATTTTTTTTTGTAATTATCCGGTATTAATTCTCAATGAGGTAAACTCTTTTATTGACATAAATTAACTATTTAATTATTTAAATATTTGTAATATATAGCTGAACTGCTCTGTATGCATTTTAACAAATTAAATCAACATCTCATAGATTTTGAATCTTCTTCAATCATAATAAAGTCATACAATATTTACCAATGAATTTTTACATTTTACGTTATACTTAATGAATATTATTCTATAAAATATCACCTCTCGTGAAATTGTTTTTATGATAAACTCTGAACTTACCTGAAAAATGCTGAAAAATTTAACTATTGCAATTTGAAATTTCAGAGATTTCCAGGAATTTAAATTTATCTTAAGCATTTTTCAAAGCTCTTTGAGGGGTCTTTGCCAAGTTTTACGAAATTGTTTAAATTGAAGTTTTGAATCAAAAAGTGAATAGAAAATCTAAAAAGATCGAAGAGTTCTTTATTTTTCTTTAAATTGTCAGAGTAGTTCTTAAAAATTTATAATAAAATAATTAATAAATTCAACAAAATTTATCATATTTAACAAGATCGAAAAAAAAAATTGCGCGTCTTCATCGTGTCTAATCAAAAATAAAAAAATATCGAAAATGTAATATAAGGGAAACGTCTGAGAATGTCCTCATCAAGGGGGCAAAAAAACCCCTTTAATAATTATCTCGAATAAAATCGATTATTCTGCATTGTCGCTCGGATAGCGTTCTTGTCTTGCCTTCCGGGCAAAGCTAATTCTCATAGGTAGCTCTCGGGCCGTGCGATTTTTCGATTCCAAGGCGTATTACTTGAGCGTACATCGAAGTTTGCTCGCGCCGAATTGAGCCACCAGAATGGATCGGATTTGCGCGGCATTTGGCGCAATTGAGGATCGTCCGATGTCTGGACGATTGAAGAAATAATCGTCGCCTTTTGCGAGAAGACATCGACACCTAATCCAAATTGGATCCCCCTCGTCTTTGCGCCAATTGCAAACTAATTTCATTGACGCGGAACGACAGTCTTCCTTTTTTCCGACCCGGCGCTTGTTTCATTTATTTACTTCCAGGGATTCTTTTTCATGGACGCGATAACGATGCAAGTAGTTGCCCGATGAGTGCGCTCTCATTGTCAAGTGTATAGAAATAAAGATCACGTTAAGTGTGATATATAAACTGTCAATCGGTTTAAAATTTCGTCGAATAAAACGATCGATGTTAAATGACTATTATTATTATTTCCATTTTAAAATGTCCATGGTAAAAATGAAACGTATGCGGTTCATATATGTTTTAAATATTTCATATAAGGAAATAAAATAATTCAGATATGGAGATATATGTTTTTCCTTGATCCATATACAACCATATACAGCTGCGACCTTTGTCTTCGACGTCCAATTCACCTTATTTGTACACATAATACTTGTTCGAAAAAATAAAAGGTCAGCCGGATAACAATGTTCACTTGGAATTACGTTTCATATTGCGTTAAAATATTTAAAAGTGACTGAATTTTACATTCTCTTTTTTGAGGTACCATGTTTGAACACGTTCGTATAATATTAATACATCGGCGAAAAGAAGTTTGAACAACAGATGCGCTAATTAAATAGAGCCTCAGATTGAAGATTGAATTTCCCAATGAACTATCTCGTGATAAGCAATGGTTTGAGCGATGGCCAATCAAGCGGCTCTGTCGCAGCCCTTCAGCAGACCGATTTTAATTTCTTCCGTTATCCGGGGGAAGAGAATGAAACGTTTCCCGAGGCTCGCAAGATTACGACAATGTACGTTCACGTATAGCAAGCCGACGTATAATTAATGTTAAAAAAATAGTTAATCAAAAAAACTTTTTTTCTGATTAATTAATACAATATTCCAACCATATATGGATTCAATAATTTCCATATATGGAAGTCAATTATTACCACATATATGGACCATATACACTCAGAGAAAAATATAGTGCAGCCAACTAAAAACACTTTAGTTTGTTTTTTCGACAAGTATAGTATAGCTCAGTTAATACATCTAAAAGAAAAAGTTATATCAATTTCTGAACTATAGTTGGTTGAACTAAAAAAATGTTAGTTGCAGTCCGAGGAAAACGTAGTCCAACCAACTAAAAATTATTTAGTTGAGTTCAGTTCATTGACTTTATTTCAATTATATTTATAATTTATTTTCATATCACAGCTGCTGTAAATACTCTTTGAATCATTGAATTTTATTAAACTAAATTTTAATTTATGTCAAACTTTATAAATAATTACCTTGTGAATGTTGCTGTTCTTATTGTTTATATGTCACAATTTAATCAAAAACATTCAGTACTTTCAAATGACAATGTACATATTTTTCTTACAACATTTACGGAACCATTAAATAAATACTTGTATTAATTAATTTAATCCGTGAAAATAATCTATGAGAATGGAAAAAAGTCACTCTGGGCTGTTTGTTTGCAGACGTTACATTGAATACCG
>JABFPN010000492.1:0-45427 GCA_022817305.1 Leptoteleia sp. ZL-2020
CGCCATCGATATTCAGTTATTAATGGTTAAACAGCGAACCGGATATAGGAACATTTCCGCTGAAAATGGGGAAGAAATTTCGCTGAAAATGGGAGCACGTTGAAAATGGGAAGGCTGAAAATGGGAGTGTCGAGTGTACATTGATATGCGCAAACATTCTGCGCAATAAGCGTGGGACTTTAAGTGAAATTTCCAGTCCCAGAATGGTACTTTAAGTGGAAGTCGAGTGTAATTATTAATAACACAAAGTTATTAATAATTAAATTATTTAATTCAGTAATTTAATAAAATATATATAAAATATTAATTAACGTTTTAAAACTTTCAAACGATTTCAAACTAAACTGATATACTAATAAATTTCACTGATTTGTTTTTAAGGATATAACATGTATTTTACTGAATAAAGAAATTAGTGTTTTATTTTCAGTTATCATTTATCAAAAATCGGTACGAAGATGATAAATGTACGCGATGTAAACTCAAACTCGCAAATAAAAAATTATAACTTGGATATAATTCGACGTTGTGTAAAATTATACTGCAAGGGAGAAAGGTTTGTATTATATCAAAAAATGAAACTAAGAAAACAATATAAACTTGTATAAAGTTCATTGTACACAAATAGAAACTACGAAAAAAAAAAACACTTACTTGGTGCATTGTATACAAGTAGAATAAAATATAGCGCGTATTAAACACGACGAAGCCACGGAGAAAACTGAATTTTAATTAAAATACACTGATATAACTTAAAAAAAAGCACGTATTAAACACGACGAAGCCACGGAGAAAACTGAATTTTAATTAAAATACACTGATATAACTTAAAAAAAAGCACGTATTAAACACGACGAAGCCACGGAGAAAACTAAATTGTTGAAACAATGCCAATCGAATCGGTGTAACAATGTTTCAGCAATTTAGTTTTCAGGAGAAAACTAAATTGTTGAAACAATGCCAATCGAATCGGTGTAACAATGTAAACACAATTTGTAAACATAAACGCGCACGTTATAATAAACAGCGACCAAAACAAATTGAGGCGGTAGGGGTCACTAACTAAACAACAACATTATGACTGTTGGCAATACAGATTTTTAAGTTACCATGTAATAAATTTTCTTGTAAATATTATATATTATATACATTTTTTATCAGAGAATTATTATTACAGAAGTAATACTAACATACATTTCGACATATATTTAATATACAATTTAACAAAAAGAATATTTTTTGTAACGACGGAAACATTTTTCTCCGCGAGATGTTTTTAATATTATAACATTAAATAACGAAAATTTATCTGCGTGATTATTGTACAATATGCATTTGTAACAATATAATAATATATTATTTACAGATTTTATAAGTTACTTAACTTATATTTTACACCACTTCTGTGTTCCGCTGTTATTTTAAACGTCGCAGCTATATCTCTTTCTCTGTTTATGGTAATAAAAAAACGAAAAAATGAAAAAACATGAAGAACCATCATTTTGCCAGTTTTGTCATTTTTATTAATATTTTTATATTTAAGAATAAGAGATAACGAGAGAATATTGTTATAAATAATATTGTCTGTTACCAAAAAATAATTAAAAAAGTATTAGAACCTTATTAGTATTTGAAAATTAAAAAAACAATTTAAGCTGTAATATATTTTATTCGTTATAGTTACAAATGAACTGGGTTGAAATTACTCTCTTTTTACATTGTTTAACATACGTGGTTTTTTCTCTTGGTGCTAATTTTTGCTACTGTCATATTGGCGAAAATTTAGTCTCCTACAGTACAAAAATAAGAGATAGTTGGTATGTACTTAATGAAGTTTATTATGAGTATATATATTAGTCTTATTAATGGAATTTGAACAATTATTTCCCATCTACGTTTTTCTATTTATGAAAAAAAAATTAAAATAAAATCACAATAAAAGCCAACACTTTCAAGTAAAACAAATTGTTACTTATAAGGTTCTTTCGTGATGTTTAAAATAAAACTCTTCTTTATTATTACAGTTACGAATCTAAATGGAATAATGTATTATTACCAGCGATATCAAAAAGTCTTATCATAACACAAACGAGAACACTGAAACCATTTATGGTTAACGCATTTGGACTTGTATCAGCTTCACATGAAACACATGTTACGGTATTTCTCATAATTTAATTTGAAATCATGATTACGAATATTATTACCCTTGTGGAAATTAATGATGAAAAAAACTGAAAAATGCTAATCAAGTCCTATTTTTAGCAGGTTTTCAGTGTTTTTTTAACATTTTTCAGCAATTTTCAGCAAATCATTTCCACTAGGGTACTTAAATACCCGGAAAGAAATAAATAAAAAACAGCTATAATTATATTGAAATAAGCATGCCCTTTATTAATAAAAATCACTCATTTTTTTTAAATGCGATTAAATAATAAGTTATTAACTAAAATATTTTACAAACTACTGTAATATTAATTTTTCTTCTTTTATTTCCAGGTTCTCCAAACTTCATTTTCTTACTTCACAATATTTTGTTCAGTTCGGGAGTAATATATTATATAAAATAATAAATCAAGTGACTAAAAAATCATCACTAATGTATTTAAAAATTCAACTTGAAATTATTCTTCGACTCTTAAATCACAGTGCTACTGTCATACAAATTAAAGTGTTTTAATTTATCTCCATTAAATGTTTTAATATTAAAAAAAATTGCAAAGATAAGCCATTCTTTCTTTGATCTCTCTTAACCCTTACATACTAGGAAGAATAAAGGAATATTTTAAAAACAACTAAAAAATTATATTTTTCAATGTATTTTATATAAATATTATATATTATATTACATAGAGATGCGATGTTATATCTCCACGTTATCAAGAAATATCTGTAACAGAAATTAATAACATTATTTTTAATAAATTACCAATATTAAATTCAAATTGAATTAACTAAAAATTTTCATCAGTAAATTATTAATTGGCTTCATTTTTTATTTTCAGTAGACCATCGTGAAAACTCATCATTTCAATATAAAAAGAAATACATTAGATTTTTAGAAAAGAAAATAACTGTACAACAAAAACAATAAAAGTAAAAACCTCATTGCAAAATTAAAAAAAAAATCATTGAACAAGATTTTTATATTAATGTGAAGTTAAATATTTACTTAGAATTTCTTGAAGTTCTTTTTGGAGCCAGTTCCTTTTGAAACTTTGATGACATTGAATCTGACTGTCTTGCTGAGTGGTCTGCATTCACCGACAGTGACAACATCACCAATTTGCACATCCCTATAATGCAAATACATAAATAATTAATTACATTTATCACCATGAATTATTATACTTATATTTAAAAAAATATATCAGAACATCTTCTATATCCCCAAATTTATGTCAGTAGACCATCGTATAAAATCATCATTATATTTATTCTTATTTGTATATAATTATGTATTATTAATTATAATTATTAAAAAAATTATAAGTAATGCATACCTGAAGCAAGGACTCAAATGGACACTCATGTTCTTGTGTCTTTTCTCAAAACGATTATACTTTCTAATGTAGTGCAGATAATCTCTTCTGATAACAATGGTCCTCTGCATTTTCATCTTCCTTACTACACCAGTAAGGATACGGCCTCTTATGGAGACATTTCCAGTAAAAGGGCACTTTTTGTCAATGTAAGTGCCTTCAATAGCCTGAAATGATAAAACTTATTTTAAAACTTATATAACTTACTATTAAATATATGTTAACTTTTGTTTATATTTCAGTAATCAATAAATAACTTCAAATTGTATATTCAGAAGACCGTCGTAAATTCTCATCATAAAATAAATTAGTTTTATTAAACTAATAAAAATGTTCAAGTAATAACTTAAATCAGGATAATAATGCTTTATTATAAAATTAAAAACTTTATTTTATTTCTTAAAACACAATGAACAAATTATTCTTGACAATTTAAAATTAGTTAAATTGCAAATTAATATGACAACAATGTTACGTACAAAATTATTTATAAATAAAAGCAAAATAAATTTTTAACAATTTATAAATAAAAAAGCATTCTTTCATTTATTTATATCATTTTGACAATTAAATATACTTACATCACGCGGAGTCTTGAAGCCCAATCCAACATTTTTGCTGTAGCGTGTTGGTTTGCGGCTTTTTTTTGGACCACTTTTCTTTCTGTTCAAGAAAATTGTGGGTTGCTTTTGAAAAGCTTTTACGTTTTGCTATAAAATGAAGAAAAAATTAATAATTTCGGCTGTTAAAAATACATCTAATAATTAATTATAAATTTATTTTAAATTACATTTCAAGCGACTTAAACATACTTCCGTATTTGAGGTTATGATACTTTCATTATACAAAAATAAAAAAAATGGACATATTTACATATCCCTTCAAAAACAAGATCACAATTTGAATCAATGAATATTATACGAAGCTTTCAAAGAAGAAAATATATAAAAATATTATAAAAATTAAACCACGTGGTTTGACAATAGTCACCAGTTGTTTATTACATTTCTCTGCTTAATAAATGAATAGAAATGTAAATATATATTACAAAAATAAAAGAAAAATAATAAAGGATAAATTACTTCTCAATAATTAAAATAAATCTTTAAATAAATATATCTTATTAATTTTTGATGATGAACTTACTTGATCAGCCATCTTGATGAACGTCAACCGTAGAAAGAAAATATTCTACTCTTCCTGCGTATACCAATCAACGCGACATCATTCGGTGAAATTCGGTAAAATGTAAACCAACAAAGGGAAGTTGTGTATACCGCATAAACTAGATGGCGGGACTTGATAGTTTTATGCACTTGGATGAAATCAGGGCCATGTTCTGATATTATTGTGCATCTTCTTCTGACTTATTGAAATTTACATGTTTGTCGCACTAATTCAGTACTGGCAATCAATTTTGAAACATTCCTTAGGAATTATTCAAAAATTATTAAAACCAACGAAATATTAAAGATTAAAAGTATAAATTGAATAAATAAAAATAAAATTTTTATTGTTATAATTCATTTCATTTCTTTCGTCACATTTTTAATATAATTATTATAAATGAAGGGTGTATTCACGTTCAAGTAAATAAATAATAAAATAAAAGGTTGCTTATGGCACCACTTTAACAACACATTCTGTATTCAGCATTTGCATGCATAAGTGGTACCGTAAGCACAAAAAATAAAATATATAAAATATTTGAGGAATGTTTTAAAAACGTTCCTTTATGGGAAACATTTATAATACGTCAGTAGAAAGTTTTAAAGTATAAATAAAACATTTCAATAATATCCACTCCAATTATTGTTATTAAAGTAATTTCAACACTTAAAGTATCCATTTTCTATCTAATTTCTACCTTTGATCTACTATATTTTATTGAAGAACATTAGAAAGCAAAAGAAATTCAATAAATTTGTTATGAAATATATGGTTCTTCAGTAATGCAAGATTATCGTAAAATTTATTAATAATTATATTAATAATTATTAATTATTATTAATTGAATACATATTATTAATTGCATACATATTAATTGTGTAAATAACATTAAAAGGAGTCACCTAATTTTCTTTTTACACAAATTTTATTATTTAAAAATGTTTTTGACATAAATATTTACAATTTTTCTTGAATAAAATTCAGATACATTGGCAATTCAATTATTCTGTACTTACATCAATTCGAAAATTAAAATTTGATAAATATAATGATTAAGACACAGTTCTTTCTTTTTTTTCTAACAAAAATTATTAATTTCATTATTGAAATTAATCTTAAAACGAATTATCCATCATACTCGGCATTCATTCAACTATCTTTTTCTTAATAAAAGACTCAATCGCTCTAAAAATGTTAACGTATAAAAATATCACTGAAATGAAATTCATAAAAAATCTAAATTGGTGAAAAAATTATCCTTTGTCAACAATTTGTTTAAATATATTGTAATAAATACTTATTGTAGAAAAAAATATATATCAATATTTATATTATACAATTACTACACTAGATCATCTCAATGAATCATCATATTGTCAGTTAAAATCGATAATGCATGGAATTTGTTTTTTGGCACTCATTATCAAATATACGCCAATACATATCAATAAAGTGAAACACAGTTTACCATTATAATACATAAATATAATATAATATAATATAATAAAATATAAATAATAAAATCACATTATCAGCAAAAGAAAATTCTCACAAATGGTATTATTTCCAACTGTTTTGATCTTATATTCCGTTAATCAGAAAATAAGAAGTACCCTAACAGACTCAAAATATTGATTCCAAGTTTTCGACGTGAATTTTAGATAAAATCCACCTTTTCGTCTATTATGTATATAAAATTACTGTACGGATTAAGGAGTTATTGTCGCCTTGTTCAAAAGTACATAAAGTATCGTATATATCGTCTTGGCCATAGTACCTTTGATATATAATATACTATTTTGTGTCAAAGAAGCAAAGTAGTCGATGTTTGACAACTATACAAAACTGAGGGCTATCTTTAATACTCATAAAAAATTAACTATTGCGTCTATAAATCGATGCAAAAGAGTACAAAATTTGGTGATTGCTATAAAATCACTTCAAAGGATTTTTTGCGACCAATAATACAAAATATTATAGTAAGTAATAACGTAGAAATTTGTTCAGCTCAAATTATTTTTTATCCAGTCAACATATTCGGTCAATCGAGTATAAACTCCAGGATATCCAGGTTCACCACATTTATTTCCAAATGAAACTATTCCGATTTGCATCCAATGACCGTCCCTTCTTAACATTAACGGTCCTCCGGAATCACCTTGACACGCATCTTTTCCACCTTGGATATAACCAGCGCATAGGAAAGTGCTTGTAATTGGTTGAAAATAAGCGGCGTTACAATCCTCATTTCGCCAAACAGGAAGTACCGCTTGTCGTTGAACCGTACTTTCCTTGCCTCCTGAAATTCAATAACAATAGAAACTTTTTAATTATAATTTGCACCATTTAGCAGAATAGAAAATGTAACAAACGCTCAAATAAAAAAATTAATTAACATGCAATATTTATGGAACAAACAAATCTTCATTGTATTCCTACGTCCTTTTATTAAGTTATAATAATTCATTCTGTCTAATACTATTGTTCGTTTATTGTTGTAATTAACAAATAGGTATATTTTTATAACTGCTTACCATAATAAGTCGTGCCCCATCCAACAACAGTGGGCCTCGCACCAGCAAATTGTTCGGATTTATGACGTGCTTGAGGTATACAAATGGGAACAACATAAGGTGTTTTACGAACTGGTCTGCTTAATTCTAAAATTGCGATATCATTGTAAAAGCCGACGCGAGAAAACTTTGGATGTGCTCGAATATTTTTCACTGTATAAGTCGCCGGTGTTGAGGGCTCGTCATCTCTTTCAAGGTCGATGTCACCGAGCCTGACTGTGAACTGCCTGGCAGCAAATCTAAAGCAATAAATCATAAATTAATCAATAGAATATAATACCGTACATCATAATATTATTGAGTAAATAAAATTGACTAAATTAGTAAGTAAAACAAATACTTACGGACGTTGTCGCTGATCTCGTGTACAGTGAGCCGCAGTGAGTATATGCTTTGGACCAATTAAAGAACCACCGCACCAAAATTCTGTGCGTTTGGATCCGTGCAGATATATGGCAGCCATCCATGGCCATCGTCCTGGTAAGGCTTCGTCGCCGCCCACCACTCGATATTTTCCAGAATTCCTTACACCGCATTCTGTAAAATACAATTCTTACATAAATCACTTCATTTAGAAATTCTAATAAAAATTGTCTCACGATCCTCTCACCGAGACGATTGAAGTCGATCGCGGCGCAATGAATTAATTAAAGGATTCAATGAATAATTACCATCGTCGTCTTGAATAAAATTATTCTCAACGGTCTCGATAATCTCAAAGGTATTAGTACTGTTAGCTAAGGCCAAATCAGTTTCAGCAGAAAGAGCTGGTTTTTTCGTTGTTGTTATAGTTGCAACGGGATACAAAGGTATTGGCCTTGGCGTGGGTGGTTTTGTTGGTTTGAATGGTGGTTTTGTGGCCTCGACTACGGGAGTTGCAATAGTAACTGGACTGAAAAATATAATTGTTCAAGTTGTAACAATATATAAATTAATACATAAATCTTATTCTTAATACATATAACTACAATTACCTCTTTTAATTGAACGTCCTTAATTAACGACAATTAATTCCTATTAAATTATTTAAACTCATGAATGCACATATAGACCATATATGTTAAACTGAAGAATACATATTTTTTTATTCAAGAATTTCAATATTCCACTTTAAATGTACACCGAACCTTATACCGAATTTCAATATGGACGGTCTATCCGGACTTGAACAACCGAATGTTTATTTAAATTTGATAATTGAATGAACTGCACGTTAGAGTGACCTAAATATCATGCTTTATAAATATGCTTTCTTTTAGAACTAAAAGTAACGCACATTGGATCATACGACATTTTCTAATCTGACCAAAAAGAAAGGAAAAGTTTGGAAAGAAAAGAAATTTTACGTCAGCATAAATCGATAATGCAATGTTTAAACTAATTTCCAATTTTTAGATACCACTAGGCTTTTGTCTTAAAGACTCTAACAAAGTAGCATCGTTATATAACTGACAGGTATTTGGTGCCCTGGCCGCAAAAGAGAAAATATGTCCGGTTAAAAAAAAAGTTCGTGATAAACGCTAACTTTCAAACTATTACATAACTGCGATGGATCATTCTCGGGCCAAACAAAAACGCGTCTTTCATATGCTTATGTATCTCATTAAAAATCTGACCTCGAATGAATATTAATGGAAGAAACTAATTCAACATCCCTTACCAACAAAATGAGTGTTATTTCGTATACTTAATCTTTTCACACAGAACACCCTTTAAAAAAAATTGAAATTTGACATTCATATTTTACATTAATAATATAAAAAGTTTTCATTTCATAATTACAATTATATAAACCATATAGACTATTTATATAGACTGTTATGGACATAACAGGTTTAATTTTAACTTTAAAATAGCACAAATGTCTACCTTGGTCCTGGTGTGAGTAAGTTGCTTTCAATTTTGTCCAACGGACAACAAACCCCTGGCACAAACAAACTCTTGAAACACAACGACTGTCTTAATTTAGTTAAATCCAGCAATAATTGTGGACAGTTACTGAGATCTTGACATTTGCCCGGTGTGCCCTCTGCAGTGGTACATTTGGAAGAGCCCTTTTCCTGCTCAATAACCTGCTCCAATTTGTCCAGTGGTATTTTCTAAGTAAAAAGTTACATATGTACATTCATGACGGAAATAATGGATGAGATGTATAAAGTGGAAAAGTTAAGGTACGTAAGTATCAATTTTCAGAAAAAGTAAGTTATTGATACCAAGTTTCTGCTCCAATTCTACTAATATCAATGGATACCATCAAATAGCCATAAAGAATCTGTTCAAATTTCAAAACTAAATACTTTTTATTAGACACTTACGCCTCCCTTAGCTTTTCCACTCTACAAGCAACAGATGAACGGAAACAGCAAACCTGATCATTGCTAGCCTGAGCCACACTGTCCAGTTTTTCTATTGGTTTTTCAGCAGGCCTCTGCAAGGGTAACTTGACGCCCCTAACGATCGGAGCAATGCTGTCCGTGATGTTCTGTCCCAGAACATTTTTTGAAATTGTGTAAAGAGCCGAAGGTAATTCTTTTGGTGGGTTGTCAGACCCGCGAGTCATATTAACGATATAACTGCCAACAGTATTTAAAGCCCCAAGTGTTTCAGTTAAAGTTAAAAGAGGATCAGTTTTCGTCATTGATTCGGTCACGCGGACTAGTTGGGTATATGGACGGACCTGGACATCCCTGCGGAACAAAGGTACTCGCCTGGGTCCGGTATCCCATGGTTCTTTGTCGGACCATCTTCTCAGCTGAGAAAATTGACGTGCTCGATGAGAGTAAGGAAACTCTGAAATGGCAAAATAAATTGTTTATATCAAGTACACCTTTTTACTAACTTTTATGGTATACTTTTATTTGTAACAATAATATTGTTTCAATACTCTTACAACAATAATAATATTTATTACATTTTTTAAAGTAATCATAAATATTATAATAAATCTTTTTGTTTGTTTGTTCTTTCTTAAGGCAAATGCTTTCCATTAAATTTACAAGTACTTGCAACATTCGTTTGACCAAATCCAAAATACCTTATACAGTTTGTTTCAGTTGATTCAATAACGGTATCAATAATATAAACTAAGTGTCAACATTAATCACTTTCTTCGAATCGATCACTTTCATTGAATGAAACCAAAATTCACATTGAACGACCGCTATTACTTAACCCAAGCATGCGAGATGATCAATTTAACTTGAAAACATTATTTTGTAATCGCGACCTTGAATGTTGATGTACGGATAGGTCATTATACTTTCCACTCAAGATTAACAGTACATCTTCAAGAAAACCCCAAATGAAAAAAAAGAAAACGAAGAAGAAGAAGAATCGACCCTGAAGGTGCGCCTGTAAAAAAAAGCGTTTATCACCAATGAGGCGACCAAGTGTGTTGTGCAACTTTCATTCAGATATTTCATCTCCGTTGCATCAGTGCACGGAAATTCATTTATAAAAAATCAATCCCGGGGAAAAAAAGCATTCTATCCTTATTTCGTGATTATAAAATTGTCGTGAATAAATTATGTCCAATATCCGGAATGACGTAAATTCGTATTTAAATATGCCTTTTCATTGTGCAAGATGATTTACATAAATTGGGCACGCTGGAAAAAGTGAAAATTCAAAGTAATCTTTGTATAATAAAAAAGGATAATACGTTTCTATAATAAAATTTGGTATGAAACAATTAATTGCAATAGAATTTAAGAATGCATTCAGAAAATTTCAACAATTATTCATTAATGCGAAAATGGTTTGAATGAAATGTTTGTTTTGTTGTTTTTTTATGTTGGTATTTCTGCAAAATGAGATCGCGAGACGTACATATAGGCCAGCATTTAACCTCAATTCACAATACCGAAATCAGGGTCAGTGCTCTGCATCTTCTGCATGTAAACGGTTTACAAGTAATACCGAGAGGGAAAGGAATAGATGAGGCGACTTAAAAGCAAAGTGGCGAGAAAGTGAAAGTGAAGATGAGAACGTACGAAATGCACGATGAGATGTGGATGCAAACGTGGAACAACATCGATAATATTCAAAATCGATTTGTTTCGTTTGCATATTTCATTCGCAAAAATTAAAATACAGGTCGAACGATTGTTATCTTTATTATACGTTAAGATACGTTTGACTTAATTAAAAAACTCAAAGGAAATCGTTAGCATTTTATGCGGCCGTAAACCGTTACGACCGATTGAAACTCGAGAAATTTTTATTGACGATCTTTTTTCCGTTGTTCCTCTTTTTTTTACGATTTTGATAAATCGTATATCCAAGGTATTAATGTAATGACTTTTTGCAGAATCAACGGAGTATAAATTTAATTAGGTTAAAATTAAGTAATCTTGATCTTGCTTGTGCATCGAGATAATCTTACATTAATTAAAGTGTTGAAGGAAACTGTTGGCAGGTATTAATGGTCTGTTAACAGGAGTTAACAAAAACCGTTATAACCGGTTGAAAATTTTTTTAGTCCTATTAAAGAAGAATTTCTCAATTCACGCTTCTTTTTCAATTATATAAACTTATTTGTATAATTTATTTATATAATTTTAGAGACTTCTGACACTTTTTTTATATAATTGTTAGGTTTTTTTTTAATTATGATGAAAAGACATTTAAAACTTTTTCATGTCTCCTTATACAAATTAGAATCAAGATACAGAAAAATACAGTAGCATTCGTAAAGATTATTATCTGGTCTCAAAATGTGGTGCAAAAGGAGATTCGATTGTGCGCACATTTATCTCTCAATCTAAACACAAAAACAGTGATAATATAACAACAAAAAATGATAAACATAATTTAAATTTAAATAACGAAATTTCACTAACTTAACAAGAAAGTTAGAGCATTAAGAGTTTTCCAATAATTTCTAATTTGTTTAAAGATTTCTTATTATAACTTCAATTTATGCACGTCATTTGACGAAAAACAAATCATAAAAATTAAACACCGCGACGAAAGTGAAAATAAATTCTTTAACGTAATAATTGTACAATAGGTAATGTTTAATTGGCGTCTAAAATTCGTAACATTTGCGGAGATAATCCGCAATTAAACTGCGCGCACGCGAAGAATCTTGTAATTAAATGTAATAAATGTCGTCTCGTGATAATTCACATAAACGCTATTTTAATTATATAATAAAAATAACTACTCACGTTGATTATGGTATACGACCACTTCGTCGGTCAGTGACAAAATCCCGGGGCAACAGTTCCACAGCAGAAACAATCCTGAAATGATGGAAATCTCATTGTAAACAAATTAAATACCTGATATTTAAATAAAGTAAAAAAAATAAACAAGATAATTGAATCGTGTATAAATCAATTAAATATTCTGTCCATTAATACTGATCATTTGGACGAAAAAAGTGAGCTTTAACGGACTGAAATGTATACTATTTATTGTCATGAAAAAAATTTGCACAGCTAAAATGGTATTAAAGTAATATTTATAGCTAAAATAAATAACAAAGAGAAACTGCAATTCTCATTTAATTCTTTTAGATCAGTTTTTTTGCAGAAACAATAATAACAATAATAATTAGTTTGATTCGCGACAAAAAAAAAAAAATGCAAAACACTTGGTAATATTGTGGAAATTAAGAATTTTGCAATTCAATTCACGGGCACAGGAATTGCCATCCTTTTTTCTCCGCGGTTTTCAAAGGACAAGCTATTGCGGTCGACGGACAATTTGACCACCCAAACAGCGTTATCTTCCTCGGAACCCACGAAATTACGAAACCCGGTATTTCCATCGACTCACGTACTCTGGGATTACCGTTTACACTTGCGCTATCCGGTTTGTACCACCTTACATAACGCAATAATTTAATATTCCGATCTTACACATCAACACTCTTACTCTCTTCTTTTCTTAAAATTCATCGCGAGTGCTTTGTTGTTGCTTTTGAAGCGAAAAAGAAACTTGTACATAATTATACGGTCAATTGTCAAATTTCAATCGGCATTGTTACACGAATTCTTGATTATTTACAGTACGAAATAAAAATTGTTAATAAAGAAACCAAAATTATTAATAAAATGTACTTCTACCAGCATTAATAGCTGCATTACAAAATTCTTGCAAAAGTGCTAATTATAATAAAAGTGACAATAAAATCAAGGTTATCAATGTGATTCACTTAAATTTTACACACTTTACATGCTCTTATTAAATAATATAGTAATTATCATTGTATTCTAATACCATTTTAATATTTAATATTTGCAAAAATGAATCTTAATATAGAAATTATATTTAATACCAATAAATACATCTGAAGTTATTAATTCGAAATACAAAACTCCATAATATATTCTATTAAAAAACAAAATTATTATTTTCATGATAATTATAATTTTTCAGTTTTATTTACCTAAATTTTTGTTTGAAACAATCAAAATATTGATTATCAAAAACGTTAAACAGATCACTTTTCTTATTCAATATAAAGTATCTCACAAGTGTTCAATAAGTGTCAAAAATGATTAATTTTAACCGATTATTATAAGCCATCGATCTCGCGATGAAAATCATTCACTTAAACATGTCAAAAGAACTGCAACGACGTTGCCATGTAAGAGCGTTAATTTTCGGCCTCGCGACAAAGAGAATGATTAGTGCGCCGTACAAGCTCTGTTGACAGTGACATTAAAGTACAATTCGGAATGTGGGTGAGTGATGTAAAAAGATAAAAAAAAAATGCACAGCCATCTGAACGGAAACAGGATTTTAGCGCAAGTTACGAGAGCCGCGGCTCCATCGACGGTGAAAGTTACTTAACGAGAAAGTACGCCTTTCTTCCACTCACTGATTCACCGCCGATACAAACGTATGTACTTAGAAATGATCGCCGATTTTGTCATTATCAAACTGGTTATACGAGTAATTGTAGTGTACACCGACGGTGCATTTCAGAGGGAAATCTGAGCGCGACTTTTACATGTCAATTGCGTCGGAGCGGTTTAAGAAAGAAAGAAAAAAATTCGCGAAACAAATTGTTCGTCGTCGCAATTTCGCGCAAAGGCAAAAAAAGGCCGGTAGGAGGAGGGCGGTGGAGGGAGGGATTGCCGACAATTTTCTCCGGAGATTTCCGCGAAAACATCAATCGCCGTTGCATAAAGGATGGACGGCAATCTTCACCTCTCTCTCTCTCTCTCTCTCTCCCTCTCGATCGGCGACTGTAAAACCCTGCTCCAGTAACTTCTTAATTACGAAAAAGAAGACACGTTTATCGTAGAAAGTTGTTGCCTCTCGCGGCAAAAAGAAGGAAAGAAAGAATAATAATAAAGGTAGAAACCCGAAACGATCGCACCTCCGATTGTCGCGAAACAATCGGCGGTAAAGCATTTTTACGAGCGCGCCAATTTTTCCGGGGGACCTTGATTTTCGATCACCCCGGAACGGTCGCAATGGGTGGCGTCTGGGTCCGGGTTAATTTCGGTCACGATTCGAGTTAATTCGGCGTGGCGGATTAGGATCCAAATCGAGGAGTCGTGGGGGGAGGAGGCGAGGGCGAGGCGGAATTAAGGGGAACCGGTCTGCGTTGGTACGGACGGCCTGGAGAGAAAGAAACAAGCGGAACATCGAGAGCGGCTGCCGGTGAAAGTCGGAATGCGGCGCCTGACGAAATTCAAATTTTCGCGAGTGCGCAAGGTCGTTCGAAAGAACGCGAAATAAAGCAAAGAAAACAAGAGAAGGCCCGCCTTTAACTCGAATAACAAAGCGCCGTCATCAAATCGAAATTACAACCTTTCGTTTACTTTTCCTTTAATCACTTTCTTATTACAATTTTTCATTTGTCCTTTTAATTTATTTAAAATATTAAGATTTATTTTAAAGTATAAAGATTCAAAAGTTGAAGCCTTTGTCTTATTTATTTATTAATATTTAAATGTAACTTGACAACAAATATTCAAAGAAGGATAAAAACTCGGGGGAACTTTCTTCGGCGGCGAATTAATATTCACGCCGGCGCGAGGTACTAAAGACGATGTCATTTCGCAGAGCCGTTCGAAAGCAATTTAGCATTCGAGCGACGTCCCGCGTCGCTCCAGGAAAACCGAAACCGAAAGTCGTCGGAGCTTTTTGCCGGGGCACGCTCGCGTAGGGCAAAAAATGACGTAAGCTCGGCCGCACGCGGTTTTTTTCGGGCAGCGACGTCGCGGCGATTTTCGCGCGGCCCTGTTTCCACGAGTTGGAAAACGATAACGGCGCCGTCGAGGGAAACCGACGGGCTCGAAAGAGACCCGCGCGCGCGCGAACGTGGGTTTCTTCTTCTTCATTGTTGCACGGTGCGAACGTACCGGTAACCCAGATACGATTTATGCGCACGATACGGGAGCGCGAGGGGGACACACACGTGCGCGCGCGGCGCCGTAACAAAAAAAAGAGAGCATCCGGATGTCTCTGGCTAACAATAGCGACACTCTTCGGCGACTAATCGCGCCGTTTACGCGAACACTTTCATCGGCTCACTGTGAAAACGAGGCATCGCAGATGAGAAACGAGTCGAACCAATGTTACAATAACGAAGAGGAAGCGGTAAAAGGACGGGCGCAAAAACTTCGGATGGTTGTAACGAAAACAAAACCAGACAAGAGAGAGAAAAAAAAAGTATGAATAAGAAAACGAGAATGATGAGGCGAATAAAATGAAAGATACAAGAGCAAGACTCACCGAGAATTAAACGCGAAGTCATGTTTAACTTAGATTACTTTGTGACATTTGCAGGGTTTGTAAGTATTTGCCGGTGCGGAGCGGAATCTGAATCGCGCATGCCGCGTCGACGTGCGAACAGAAGAGCCCCGAAACGCGCGGAAGTGTCGCGCCGCGACGAACAGTTCCGAGTTACAGCGACTGTCCGTGAAAAGACCTCGACACACTTTGGAGCCATCAAATACTCTCCTCGTCTCTCGCTCCTTTCTTCCCGGATGAGACGCCGTCGGCCCCTGCGTTGGTTCGTTTCGTTTGGCCAAGGGAAAGTGGTTCCCTACCACCGGCCGCGGTCTAGCGGACGATTCGTCACGGCGGGAGCACTTCACACGTCGGGAGAGAACCGATCGTTGCGATCGCTCGCCGAGAGGGGGACAGGCCGGGGATGAACACGCACCTGGAATTACGAAACGTTTAGATAATAATGAACGGTGTTGGTGGCGAACCGCGTTACTCACCTCGCCGCGTTTGTTTTCCACGCATCTTTCTCGCTCCGTCGTCCAGCCGAAGAAACTGGACTTCCTTCTCCCGCGAAGGAACCAGACAACAATGGCCAACTTGAAATCCAAATTTAATGCCCCGGACAAAACTTGATTATTATATTATCAGTGATGCGTTTTCTAAAAGTAAACAATTAAATTGTAATTAGTAAACTTGACGGTAGCTCGAAACGGTAAAACAATTAAGAATAACAATCGAAGAAAGATAATGATTCTAAAACCGTTCTCAATATTCTTACGATTAACTTCGAAAAGTTGTTATAATAGGTACGAAAATTTGTCGAAGGACTGATGCAATATCAATTGTCACAAAATCGAGGTAACGTGGTTGATAATAAATTGAACGCACAATGTAAGATTTTGTACAGGCTATCGTTTTTATTCAAATCAATCCCATCAAATACAACCGAAGTGAACAAGTCCACTCACTCCAATCTGGCGAATCTGTTGTATAAAACCAACTCAAATCGGCGGGACAAAAGCGGCCGTTTCTTTAATTGTCTGCAACATACTCATATGCTGCGTCAACATTTTTCCATACATATAATTACACCTTAAACGCTACATATATTTATATTATACATAAACGCGATAAATTTCGTTTAGAATGGTTCAACATCGCTTATTGATTTATGTGTCTGTATGCGTGTATGGGGATAGGAGGGGTGTATCGTGTTTGCGCGAAAGCTTTGGAATGGTTCTCGGCCGCGGGTTTAACGGCGCCTCCTGGCGCCGGCTAATACTTCCGCATGCTGGCCATGGGCTTGTATGGGTCGAATCTGTCGTATGAGCCGGTCGTCCCGGGTGCTGCCATGCCCATCGACGGCATCGGACCTCCTTGGTACATGGGCGGACCTGGATGTCGCATTGTGTTTCCCATGGTGCTCGAATTGCTCCACCTGTCGCACAACATTGAACCTTATGAAAAGAAAGCCGATTCTCATGTTACTCTTTATTAACAATTAATGACAAACAATCCGAACCAGGGTCAATTTAAACTCCTCCTTTGCCTACTTCCATTAATAACATCAACATCTTTTTTTTCGTCAAATATTGGAAATTTACGAATATCAATGCGAACTACTGATTACTTATCGGCATAAACACTAGCATTAAAAATTTAATAAATCAACAAAATATTATATACGTAAAAATGAGAAATTACTGATTAAAACAGTTTTATTTTTAAGTTTTCATTATAAAATGTACTTCAATGTATTTAAATATATAATCTCAATAAACAATATTTGTTCAGTATATCCTTTAATTTGTATATATCCATATTTTTAATGTTTGAAATATATATTATGTACATGCATATTTTTAAAATGTTCATTTCGAGAACCTTTTGAAATTTCAGAGACATCCTCAAAATACAATCATTTTGGGGACATACCACAATGATACGTTCCTGATCCTAATTAAAAAAAAAAGAAAAAAAAATTCTTTATTACCACCTAATAACTTTTAATGAAAATTGTCTGAAGTAACATGATCAGTTTTTGGATAAGCATAGTACCTTTAAATTAAAAAAAAAGTATTTACAAATGCAAAACTTCTGTACAGTTTAGTTTTGTGTCCCATTTATATACATAAATAATTTATTACGCATAATATAAGACAAATTTTTGTTTTATTTTTGGATGATTAATTTGTTATATATAATGATTTATTAATGTATTAAAACAAGTGTATTAATACTTTCAACACTTATTAATTAACATATTTATAACAGTAGACCAAGAAAAAGGGAAAGTCCTTTATTAATCACAAATTCATTAATTCAAGCTTTGTCATTACGTGACATTTTTTCACACTAGAAAGCAAATAAACATTACGCAATGAAATTCTTCACCCTTTATTGTATATTTTTCCCCGCAGTTGAATAACTTCCTTTCAAGTTTTTCACTTACAAACAAAAACCATTTCTTTGTTAAATTATGAAATAAAAAATCTCAAACAGTTATTTTATTTTTTTAGATGAAATTGAATGAAATATGTGTAACATTCATTCCGATTAGAACATGATTGACGCTCAAATCTGTGAATAGGATAAAAGTGAAAATGGATTCAGAATAGATCGACGTCAATGGATTTTTCACTTTCTAATCAATTTTTCATCACGCCACTATAAAATTCGTGTCGCAATGACGTAGCAGGATGTTTTTCACAACTTTATGAAAATTTTACATTACAAAATGAAAACTTAAAAACAGGCTGTTATTCATGTTTATGTAATGACATTAATTGAAATGAGTTCCTTTCATCGGATTTGTTAAAATGACCCTGATTCTAAAAAATATATTAAACAAAATGTTAATTAATTTTAAATGAGTTGCATGCACGAATATATTAGTTTTTCATAATTATCCTTTTGAAGTAAAAAAAAAAAAAAAAATGAAAACTATTATGATTAATTATGTACATGATTAATCAATTAATTAATTTATATATGTAAACACTCTCTTAATGTACATCTATTGTTATCTCGACTTTTATATTTTAATAATTAACCAAATAAATTAGCATAAAACATAAAATTACATAAATAAAATGAATAAATGAATAAAAGCAAACATGAAATTAAATGAAAAAGGATAAAAAATAAACATTGATATTTACCTATTCACATTATCCGATGATCGGCTACTCCAACTAGATGGTTCATTTCGTGGGTCACCGCGAGAACTACCGCTCGGTACAGAATTGAATGATTTGCCTGAACTGGGTCCTGAATGCCAACTGCTAGGGTTACGATTACTTTCCACATAACGACTATCGCCTGGTTACACAAATTATATCAACGTTTTAATATCACAATTTACTCCAGTCGGAACACTTTTGATCAATAGATTTAAGTTCAATGAAACATTATGTTGACAAATTTAAAATTAAAAAAATACCTCATTTAAATTTGTCTTCTAAAATTATTTAAAAGTTAAATGAATCAACAAGATTATTCGTATAATTAATTAAATTTAAAATATTATAATGACCCCAGCTTATCATGAAATTGTATTTAATACTAACAATTCTCACATTATCATTTATTTATCAGAAAAAAAGTTAGACATTTTTTGAAAATACATCCACAAATATAACTGTTGGTATGATTATCAATCAAAAGTGAACTGTATTTAAGATAAATGTTAAATGATATTAATAATGTATTATAATTGATTTGAATGAAATGCAGAATTTGAAAACAGAACATTTGTTTAAATTACTGAAATTTAACTTTGAAGCATTTATTGCGGTCAGGTTCAAAAATCTACAATAAAACTCAGAAAAACAATTTAAAATTTAAATCCTTTTATTAAAAAACTTTTTTACAACTTTTGAAATAAGTAACAAAGAATTGTAGATGCTAGTTTGTTTCAAACATGATGTTTCAAACATGATGACACATTAGAAATACATTAACAAGTATAAAGTTTGGTATATTTATATAATTATATGGAACATTGTATACAAAGTATAAAAAAATTAAGAAGTTATACATTAGGAACTTTAATATTTATATGGCATTGTACACAATAGTAACAATAATAAAAAATGATCTTTAATATGTAAGTAACTGTTTTATATATATATATATATATATATGAGATGTACTATATAATGATGTGAGAACGATGACAGGGTAAAAATGATCAACAAATCATTTATACTTACGTGGTGCACTTGAACCAGGAGGCTTTGAATTTTCACTATAACGTGCATGACCATCTCGCGAACTTCTATGCGAATCTGCATCCGCTCTACGAACTTCTCGTTCACGTCCAAAATTACCAGCAGCGCTACGTTCATACCTGATAACAGAAAAAATTATGAATTCTTATGTTTTTGAGATCAATAATAATAAAATATTAATAAAAGATTCACTTTAAAATAATAGACTCATTGTGTATCAACTTATAAGAAATCCTATATATATATACGTAAAGAGAAGTAAAAGTATACAAAGACTGCGCGTTTTACCAAATTTACAAAATATTTTTTAATATATATGCGTTTAAGTTTATATCAGCAGAACTCATCCATAAATTATATAATTTTTTATGAGTCAAATTTTTTATAGGAAAGATACACATAATTAAATTGTATTATTTGAAAATAAAATCATTCATATCAGTTACATGTACCCGATGTAAACAAAATAAAAATAAATAAATAAATAAATAATGGAAAATAAAATTTTATAATTTTGTACAAACAAAACTTATACCCATCACTGTTATGAAATAACATAATATCCTCCTTCAGAAGTATATAAATTCTTAAAGTTTTGAGCTTAAAAGTGTACAAAGTTATGAGTATCAAACATATTAAAGCTCAATTAAAGGAGTTCAAAATTTAAATTTTGATGAAGTAATGAGAATAAAAATTACCTGCTGTCTTTAACTTGACGTGGGTCAATGGATGAGCTCTGGGATGAATGAGGCTCAAGACATACAATGACTTCTCGACCGCGAGACACGTCGGCGTAAGCCTCCGGTCTGCTACCACGAGAGGAATATTCCGCGCTTCGTTTGTAATCTTTTTTTAATCCCATATCTTGTGCCGATCTATGAGAGAGATTCGATCATTTCTTTATAACAATTGCCAACAAATTTGAAAATTATTCCTTTTACCAATTATTTTTTCATGTTTGATCATCATATAATTCGCAGCCTCATATTCGGCACAAATAATTTATTTATTTTTGAGTTAAAATATAATTGACATAAAAAAATAATAAAAATGAAGCCTAATTCAACAGAATTGAAAAAAAAGAAAAAGCAATATGTAAATGTTATATTTCCTTGACCGAATTAACGATAAAAAATCCGCAATATAATATACAAGTACATAATAATGTTAAAAACAGTTTCAAATGTAACAAATTAATCTTATTAATATCTTAAATTACTTAAGTACAGTTATTGCGTTAAAAAAGGCAATTTGAGCAATGAAAAACATACCTGCTTGACTCGTATCTGGATGGAGGTGATGGGTCGATGCGTCTATCAGCAACCCGATCAATAACGTCAGCACGTCGATCGGAAACACGATCCGGAGTTCGTCTGCGCGAATGTTCCGTAGCAAGACGCTTCCTCTCAGGCTCAACATAAATATCACGTGGATCACGCCGGTCGCTCGACGTGCGCTTGATAGTGGGTGGTGGTGGCACCCTTCTGCTTTCTTCCAAACGCATTTGCTGTCTCTTAAGTTCCAAGCGTTCGCGTTCCAACTTTTCACGTTCAATCTTCTGACGCTCGCGTTCCAATCGCAAAAGTTCAGCCTTCTCTTGTTCAATTCGTTCGCGTTCGCGTCGCAATTTCTCCCGTTCGCGTTCCAATCGTGCTGCTTCTTCACGCTGCCTTCGTTCAGTTTCTCGTTGCCTTTCAGCTTCCTCACGACGACGACGTTCTTCCTCACGACGACGTCTTTCTTCTTCCCGAAGCGCTCTTTGTCTTTCGCGCATGCGTTGACGTTCACGTTCCTCCTGCAATTGGTTGTATTAAAGTTACCAAAAATCGTGTAAATTTTAATTTAAACAATGAACGATTTATCCTAATATGCACTCCTTATTCTCTTTAAGAGGTAAATGTCACTTACTCTAATTTTTGCAAATGTCAACACTTCGTCTCTTTTACGTCGAGATTCTCGACTTCGTGACCTAGAGTGACTACGATTGTGATCCCAAGAACGTACTCTCTTGTCATCGTATTTCGACTTCTCCCTTTCACCTTCAGGTTTCTTACTTGTTGATTTAGTAGATCGCGAATCACTGTCTTTGTGTGAATCTTCTTTCTTTTCAATGGAATCAATTTTCTTCTCTTCGATATGTCCATCAGAACTTTCTTCCTTCTTTGATTTTGATGAACGTTTATCTTGAAAAATGATAATAAATGCAATTTAATAAATTTTAGAACTATAATTGTCATTTTAAAAAAATACATCTAAAATATCTTAGTATCAAATTACCATTATCACACTTTTCTTCATTTTCTTTCTTAGACTCTTTCTCCTTTTTCTCAGACTCGTGATTCCTATCCTCTTTCAATTTTTCTTTTTCTTCTTTCTTTTCAGATTTTTTAGATTCGTTATTAGAATCACGTTTTCTTATATGACTTTGTTGATTGTCACCTTTAGCCTAGAAATAGTTACGCAAAATAATTTAACAAAAACTGTTATTTTCAAATTTCTGATTCTTTTTTGTAATAAATTTTTAATAAAAGAACACACCTTTTCAACTGAAATTACTCTTCCATGTAATTCAGTTCTATGCAAATGAGTGATACATTTGGCAGCATCTTCACTTGAGGACATAGTTACATAGCCATAACAACGCGTACTAGGAGTTCTAGCATTTGTAACAACTTTTGCTCCGATTACTTTTCCGTATGCACTGAATACTTGCTTTAAATCAGTAGCTCGCGTAGACGATGACAGACCGGAAACCCATAAATTTCTGCTGCTTGCATTTGCAGGACTTGAATTTTTCTTATCTATATCAAACAAAAAAATGTTTAATGTTAAGGGTATAATTTATAAAATAAATTTATTATTAGTTACATTACCTTTGTCATCTCGTTTACTGCTTTTACCGCTAGAATCCGAACTGTAAATTTAGAAATTAATTATAAAACAATATTAAAATCTTATCACAAAAAATAAAATCTTGAGAAAAAAAAAGAGAAATAAATAGTCACCAAAGGCCCATTAAATACCTCCGCAACTATGTTAAGTGCACAAATTTGGCTAGCAACTCATACACGAGCCTGCACATATTAACCAAAACAAATTTCTGAACACAAACATTGTTATCGTTACGCTTTCAAAACTGTCGAACACATAAATAAGGACTACAAAAGTCAGCTTGAAAATACACTTTCTCGTGAGTTTAAATTTTACAAGTCCTCAGTATTCACGAGGTGTTTTCATGACAACATTTTGTTCCGAAGTTATGCCTCCAAATCTGCAGTTCTGCAAGTTGATCACAGGAAACAATCCAGGTAAAATGTCCATTACAATAACTGGAACCCTCTTCGTGGTCGCCATTGATGTGCATATTTGCCTCGAAAATAAAACTCCACGATTCAGCTCTTTCATCCTGTCATATCATGCATTTTATATTTGGCTTCCCTCTTTTTGTTTTTTTTTTTTTTTTTGAAAGAATACATTTTTTGAACAAATTTTCATTAGGGTAAAGTCTTTGATGTGTCGTAAATAACTGTCCAGTTATTAGCACACGTTGTCACCACAGTTCGCGTGTTGTTTAGTTTATAAGAAAAGGCAAAGCTTCATTTATTTTTGGTTTTATTTTGGTCTTGGATTCATATATATAATCTTATTTACTTTATACATTCACATCATAGTTTTGTTTCAAATATAAAAAAAACCTTCTTCATAATTTTTTTTTTGCGCAAAAGTAATTAAATTTTAATTTGGGATAAGAAACCAATAAATTAATGTTTTATTTAAACATAAGTCGTCCATAAGTAGAATTATTTATAAATATCTAGAATGAAACAAAAACTACAGATTAATTCATTTATTTAAGAAGGCTTCAGTAATCCCACTCAGTTAGCTGATTATCTAACATTATCCATATGCATATTGTATTTTTATAAAAATCTCAGAATTTCAATTTATTCTAAATAGATTATATTATTGTGACTGATATACGAATTGTTACTTATGTGTTCAAAGCCGATTGGCATAAATTGATAATAAACAAATAAATAAATAATTATCTCAATCTTTGAGCATATTATACATTTAACTATTCAGATTTATACCAAAAATGAATGAAAGCTTGAACTTGCACTTAATTCCTATAACACGGTCGAAGGTCGTCAAAATTGCTAGCCAATTCCTCGGTTTCTTAACATACTTTCCAGAGCTAATAATTGCAGCCTGAGATGTACATAAACTGTATGCAGAAGCGAACAGATACATTAAATCCGCAGACGTACTTCGTCATACAACGTCACTGTATATAACACAATAAATATATATACATCTAATATACATATATATATTCATATATATATATTTTATAATCTCTCGATTGCACGTGAATATATGCGAATCATCAATTCAAACAAAAAGCAATGTAAAAGTATTAGATCTTGCGTTAGGTCCTCGTCGAGGAACAAAATGACATCTTGCGGAAACGACGTCTGGCAATCATAACAGTTCCATTGCTGACGATTCCAGAGACGGGGGTCTGTGCAAACGACTCGTCCAACTTAAACCATTTTACTTTTGTGTGTGTACTTTAGATCAATACATACTTTTTTTATATAACGTTTACTATTGTACTGTTTTATTTACTTTTTTTTTTGAATTTGTACCATGTTAGAGCAATGTGAGACCAACCTCTTGGCACCTTCGCCGACATCCGCCTTGCTCTTGGCAGAACTGCTGTTTCCGGCTGCTGACGATGAAGCTGTGGTCCCATCTTTACCAGTGGAGCTCCCCTCTGATCTGCTGCTGCTTCCTTTTGAATCCCCCTTCTTGCTCTCCTGTAATCGCTTCCTATCGGCGCCATCTGCAGGAACAATCAAGGTTGCACAGTGGTCACTCTCGGCTCTCAACTTTCCCGGACTTAACTTTGACGGTGACGAAACTTCTGAGACGACGCTTCGTTCATTAAAACGACCCTACACCTTTTTTTCAACTTGTTTACCTATTTTACTTATTATTTTATCGAGTAATTGGACCGGTTTATTTATGTTACGTGTTTTGTTTCTTTCGCTCGATTTGGGTCAGTGAACGAAGAAGCGACTTCGGTTCCCTTTGCGGGCCGAGTGTTCAAGTCAAAGGTGCAGTGCGCGCCGTCCATCGACGCTCTAGAGTAACTCTTGTGGCAATTAATGTATGTAATTGGCTTAGAATATGTCTAAGGGTTAACTAACTTAAAAACTAATTGGCTTATTTTTATATTTTGTTTATACGACGTGCGATTGCCGACGATATTCCAGAGCTCAGATGTCACTGATGATGACAGATGACGCTGGTGAAAGCTCTTCTTCGATCCTGGTGCATTGCGATGATTGTTGGTGCTATCAATGGGTCGTTATAGCGACCCGACGAGCCAAAGTAAATGATATCTTCTTCTTGGTCGTTGCGTAGAAACACACGTTCGCATGACATTTCACAATTCGTTCGATTCGATTACTCGTTTTCGCGCGCAGTGATTACTTATTGTTCTTAATACTTTTCTTTTATTTTTAATACCTATTTATTTCTATTGTTAACAACTGTTTGTGATTGACAAACAGTTAAATAATGATAATCATTTTAAACAAATAAATAAAATTAAAATAGGGAAAGTAATAATAGAAAAATGTAAACACATACCTTTCTGCCGGTCTTGAACCTCTGTCTGTAAAAAGTAAAATTATTATTTATTTAAACTGTTTTTCACACTTTGATGTCTTGTTTATTTTATTATGTATTAAATCAGTACCTCTTCAGCAAGTAGATTTTCTTCGTCTTCTCCAATGGTTAGGTTAATAGAATCTTCATTATCGATACCATTTGTTTCAATAACAGAAATTACTGGAGGCTGTGGTGGTTCTCTCACCTTCTCTTTCTCTACTTTAAGAGTTTTTACGTCTTCGACTTCCATCTTCATCTCTTTCTCCACAATAACTGGTTTCACTTCTTCGACTTCCATCTTTGTTTCTTCAGCAGGATCTTCGGATTTTGATTCTGTTTTAGATTCCATTTTTACTTCCTCTTCCTTTTCTTCTTCATTATCAGATGGCCTAACAATAACTGTATCTTCATCCTCCTTTTCAATTATACTATTCACCTTTTTCTGTAAACAGAATGTTTCGTTCAATTATATAAATGTTTCATTATTTTATACAAGTACACTCTGAATATAAGAGCCAAAACATAAGAGATTTAAAGTGCAATTATTTATAGTGTTCAAATTTATTTTGTTATATTTATTTATTATAAGGATTTACATTCAACATTCAAAATGACAAAACTTTATAAAATTTTGCAAAATTATTCAAAATTGTTTGAAACAAATCGTTATTAAAACTTTTTCATAATTGTGTATACCTTTCATAAATATATTTATTTCATAGATATGTATACCTCAATTTATTTATAACATTATATATCAATACTGATAGGGAAAATGTGTGACAAAAAGTCATTAAATTTTAATACAAAAGAATTATTCAGTACAGTAACCTAATAATCATATATTCAAACAATATGTAGTTTTTTAAATGGAATGGAATGAAAATTGTTATTTTTGTATAAAAAAATAATGTATAAATAAATTAATTTCAGAAATTCCCAAGTTTTACTTTTATTAATATAAAATCCTAACTATAATAAATTATTTCAATTTCATAATATAAAATGATTAATATTAATTTAAATGCAAAAAATGTTTAATCGTGTTTTCCATGATAATTCTAACATATATTCAAATAATTATATCTTTACAATTTAAGTAATTATACTACTTGTAATTGCAATAAAAGAAATTCAGTACAACAGCAACAAAAGAAATGCAATAAATGAAAAGCAGTTATAATTATTAGATTAAATATTACTAATTATTTACCTCTTTTTCAGTCTCATCGTTTAATTTAATTTCCTTTACAGATTGCTCTTCTGCAGTCTGCTTTATTTCAGTAATTTCTTCAATTTCCATACTGTTATCTTTCTGCTTATCAGTTTCTATATGTTCCTCTGAATGTTGTAACCCTGTAGCTGGAAGGTTAAGAATAATTAAAATAACAATTAAAAAAAAATATATGGATGTGAAACATATATTTCAGGGATCTCAAAAGATATGTGGAGTACTTATTGACTACACATACTTTTTACGATTTAGAGAATGTCCACAAAATATTTACATATGGAACAGTCATTTTGAGGATGCTCCTGACTAACATGGTCTTGGGCCCAGTATTGTTAGATTAGTTAGATTTTAAAAACATAGGTGTTGTAATGACATAACACATATGCTGAGCATTTTACATTAGTCGATTTAAAATTTTCCACCAAAATTAAAAAAACTACAATATAATATAATTTTCATGAGTGCAACTTGTGTATAAAATTGAGGGTGCATCCCTGAAATATATGGTTCATGAATATATGTATATATATATATATTTGCTTTCTCTCTCAAAATTATATAAAATATTACTGACTATTGTTATTTCTTTTAGGCACTGGTTTTAATGGCGTTCCAACACTTGGTATTACAAGATATTCATCTGGATCTGCACCTTCATCTCGAATAGCCTGAAATGGAGAAAGGGGTTTCTTTATTGTAAATATGTAAACATTTATAGAATATATTAGACAAGTTGCATAAACATCAATAAAAGTATAAATTTTAAATGTTAAAGTAATAATCTCTAATATATATTATTCCATTTTGAGTGTAACTTTAAATAACAAAAATATTTCAATTATTTATCACTTTTATTATTTTTTATAGTTAGTATAGTCAGTAACTATAGTTAGTAATATAAGAATTTTTCAATTAGTAAGTCAAAAATATACCACCAAACAATAAAAAACGAACCATAATATGATAAATAGCAATTATTAAATATTTAGAAAAATGTTATTGCTTTTTTAATAATAACAAAGTTGACGTGATTTGACTGTATGTTTGCTACTCAAGTACACACGATAAGAAAGAATAAACTAAATATTACAATGCAGGACATGTAACTGTGCATAGCAACCATTGATTTTACGTAACATTATACCTTATCTTCTACAGTTTCTGTTGTGTGTAATTGAAAATGCATTATCATGTAAAACAACATTTTTTTCAATATTTTTAGAAACAAAGTGTAGATCTTGCACATTACAATGTATATTGTAATTTCTATTAACAATCATTATTCAAGTAAAAATTGTATTTAAATTTTCATCAAAAATATTAAAATTAAATGAGGCATAGTGAAGTTGGAAAACTTTCCTTTATTAAAGTTATGTTAATTACAAATTAAAATATTATTTTCAAGCACATAACAAAATAAAGTAAATAAAAAAAATGTTTACTCTGATAACAAGGTATTGAATGAATAATAATTTCTTGTTATATAATTAATTAAATAATTATATATTATAAATAAATTTCTATTTATTTCATTTATTAACTTATTTTTTATTTGACCTAAAGTAATAAGTTTATTTGCCAATATTTTCCATATTTGTGAATTTTTACCGTGCGAAATTGTAAGTTTCTTTACACCTTAGAGTTTTAAACAGTTTATACTTGTCTCTTTACCTTTACATAATAAAAAAGGCAAAGTAGTTCCTATATACATGTAAAGATTTCTAGAACTTCACGTTTTTGAATAAAGCCCTTAAATGTTTTTGTGGAAAAAAGTATTTTCTTTTACATTTCCACTCTTAAAATAAATGGTGACAATTTATTTTACAATTAATTTATATTTATAAAAGCAACTTTTATTATTGCTAATTGATTTTAGCAAGTGAAAATAAAATACATTAATTGATCTAAACTAATTACATTTAACGTAGCACATCTATAACCATAAAACTGTTACATTTAATATAAACAAAAGCAATTGAATGGTATTGGGAGCTCCCTCTGCGGTAAAAATCAATAATTAACAGCCCGTTTTCATTTTTTATAACCACATTTTCATTACCGATAATAGGTAACCATTAAAGTCTCAAAAGTATTTATTGTTAAATTGATGAATAACCAATAAATTAAAAATGAGTTTAAATATTTGAAAATACTAAAATCTAATGAACATAACCTAAATGTCACATTACATTATTAAATAGTATAAAAAATCACTATCATTACATTTAAATTAAATATCTAAATGATAAAAAATATTAAACTAACAAATAATCATTTTAAAAAGGTTAAAGTCTCGTTGTGCTTTTTTAAACATCTCCCCCACCCAATAAAAAGTATCATTCTTACGTGCATCTTTACATACATCAGCATTTTATTTTTTGTTTATCGAAGACAAAGATTAAGAGTATACCTTTGACAATCTATCGAGAAGCGCCGCTTTATTGCCCGTTTTATCCAGCCCCCGACGTTCAAGCTCTGTCTTGAGATCTATAACCCTTAGTTCGTTGAGTTTTTTTCCTTCGCCGTCGGCCATGTTCCTCACCCAAAAATGTTCTCTCCGTAATGAAACAAACGCGCCGCTACAAGCGAGCACGATGGATCCACAGCTTTCTTAAAAGTTGTAACGTTCACTCGCGAACTTGTGATCCAATCTCAGATTGTATTGGCGAAAAATTTCCTCGCGTTCTACCTTAAAACCCGTCTTCCGGCTAAAATATCACTGTGTCGTCAATTTTTATTACACACGATATACAGACTGAACTATATGGAGGGGAGCGGCGGAAGCTTGCGGGAACTAAAGATGGCGCTATGTACACCAACTCATTAAAAGCAAAGGGTTCTTATGACATGTCACTTGCATATAGAATCTGTATGCAAAATGCATTCTTAAATGCACAATTGATATTTTGGTTTATTTGACGAGAAGAGCACCCTAAGGGCCTATTCTGAATATCATGAAATCATGGGTTTGTGACTTCATGAATATTTCAATGCATCCTTTTAAAAATTGGTACGGGGATGTGTTGACATATTCATGAAATCATAATTGTGCTTTTTATAATATTTTTATAACCCACACAGCGTGGGTACACGGAAGTACAATTTGCTTCGCAAAAATATGTGCACTGATGAATATGTCATAAAAGTCCTTGCACTTGCCCTTAATGGCCATGTTCCAAAGTCAGCCGTCGGTATTGTGCATCTTCTTCTAGCTTAGTAAAATGTATATGTTTGTCTTTCTAAAGCAGTACTGACAGTCAATTTTGGAACATGCCTATAAAGAATTCGGGATTGTGAACTTTCGTCCTTACAGATATATGACTCGAACTTTTTGCATATTTCATGCTCACAGCGCCAAATTTAAAAATATTAATTTCAGTTTAAATTTCATACTTTTAACAATACATATAACTGAAAAATTTAAAAATTAAATTTATTTTCAATTTGAATAAAGAAATAGTTATACATATTTATTTATGTAAATTAATTAAATGTAAATATTCTGTATATTATAACATATATTATGTCTTAAATATATTTTCATTGTAATAAATAGTTTCTCTTCATTTCGTTTAGTTACTTAGAGTAACAATTTTTCGTCTTATATACCATTGTTATATTAAATATTTTATTTTAACAGTATATTTTGTAAACCTAACCTAAAACATGACAGTATCTTATTTGTTGATATGGCTCACAGTCGCCAATACTTAGATAATAGTTAAATAATATAACATTCGTGCTATAATAATATAATTTGTTAATAATGACAAGTAAAAGGATTTTTGTTACAGTAGGAACTACAAAATTTGATAAATTAATTCAAACTGTATTGGATGATGATGTTTTGCAGGTGAGATTTTTTATAATAATACTTTAATAATTATTGTTATATTTAATTTAAGATTTTTTAAGGTACGTTTAAATCCTTTGATTGAAAATTAAAATTCTCAAAGTAGAACATAACAATCTCTTTGTAAATACTTGTTACTCCTATTTTTTAACAAAGTCAGACACAGTAGTTTGGGATTCATGCAGAGTTTCAAATGTTAAAATCATTGAATAATATATTTATTTTATGTACACTAGGATGATCCAAAAAAAAGTCATTTTTGAATATTTTAATACTATTTCTTTCAAATTTTAGAATATCTAGTTACAAATTGTTCTTTATTTTAAGAGATTGCTACTTTAATTTGAAAATGTTTTCATATACAATTACTTTAAATTCTATATTAAAATTGAAAAATTCAGAAAAGTTAAGATTACACAACTCATGTATGCCTGAAACAGCAAAATAAAAATTTAATTTATATAAATATTTATAAAATCTACGAGTAAAGAACAATTTTAGTAAAATATTCAAGATAAAATTAAGGAATAAAAATTATATTTATAGCAAATAGTTTGTTATAAAAGAAGTAATAAAGGTTTGGTGTTTACTCAAATACATTTTATTCTTATAAAATTAATTATTGCAGGCATTAAATAATAAAGGGTACAATGAGCTTACAATACAAACAGGTACAAGTGAAATCTGTCCCAACAGCACACCTAGAAATGGATTCAACGCCATCGAGTTTTTCACTATCGCACCATCGCTGGAATATTACATCAAATCAGCTGACTTGGTGATAAGTCATGCAGGAGCGGGTACATGCTTAGAAACTTTAGAGGCAAAAAAGCCATTAATAGTTGTCACAAATGAAACGCTTATGAACAATCACCAAGTGGAATTAGCTGAACAACTGTACAAAGATGGCTATTTACTGTATTGTACATGCAATACTTTGTACGATATCATCACGAACATGGACTTTTCAAAATTGAAAACAAATTTCAGCGACAAAAGCAAACTTATCGCAGAAACAATAGATCAAATAATGGGGTTTTAATTGAACTTTCAATTAAAAAATAAAAAATAAAAAGTGAAAAATTTTATTACCACCAAAATTATGATAATAAATATATGTTAATTGTAAATAAATGTAAAATACATGTTATAAGTACATGTGTAAACATGACTATATACATACACAATTGATATGCAATTAACATTTTTTTTTAATTTTTTATAACTTTACCTATTTTTACATTTATAAACTGAATAAATGACAGAATTACTTATTACTAAAAAATGACCGGTGTATATTTCAAATACAAGACATATACGCTAGAAAGAATTCTGTATAAATGATGAAACAATTTTAAAGTAGAAATCAATTTTTTATTTAATCTCATTACTATTTGCCATCATCACAGTTCTAAAACAAAAAGCATTTTAGAAAAAATGTTAATTTAAATAACCAGATGAATTTTTCTAGACAGAATTATTTCTTTACATTATATCTACAACTATAAATCATTTCATTTGGATTGACGATAATTTTATTAAAATATATCTTTAGATACCGGATCACCATAGTCGATATAACTATTGGTTCCCAAACGCTGATGTATAATTTACACAACATTGTGATTATTTTAATTTCTGTTAAAATTTGTTACAATATTATAATAAAAAATAATAAAAAGGCTTAAAATATCAAAAAGATACAAAAGAAAGATTAAAAAATGCATTTAACGTCGTTCAAATACTTTAAAAAAAGTATAACGACGAATATAATCATCATAATTCAAATTCATTATAAAAGTATAAAAATTCTCAAAATATTTGTATCTTACAAATTATAAATGTCATGTTAATCTATAAATCTCAATATAATTATTAATCTAAAATTTAGATTATTAAATCTTCGCTATCAGGTATCTCTTAAGAATATCTCATTGCAACTTGTTGCGCACACGAACGAACCCATAATCATTTCATGCGACCGACGTTATTATTTTGATTCGGTTCATTTGCCTGCTAGAGATCTTGCTTTGAAAATTGAATTTATTCGTGATAAAGAGCCTCACGATTTGTCGAAAGAAAATTTCCTTTCGCAAATATAATTTCAAGGAGCAATGCTCATTTAATTGTCATGGCAATCAAAAGATCTTTTTCACGATCATGTATTTAACGCGTGAACAGTATTCGTTCCAAGCGATGTTATAACGTGATTGACACCGCGCGTTATCTCGTAACGCACGCGATAACAAAGACAGTGTACGGATAATTGCACAGAAATATGGAATTACGTCTGGTACTAAAATCATTAGAGCACTGGCCCAGTGGAGAGTGAGATCGCCAAAATAATTTGGATGTCGAACATATCCCCATAGTCCAGAAACAATGAGCTTTTTACCACGGCTTGTTGAAATCGTATGCAGATCTATAATAAAATTAACCGAATGTTAGATTACCATTAGTTTCATTACGATATAAGTATTAGTAATATTGATCACAAGATTGATACCGACGTGCGATCCATCTTAAAATATACATTTTGAAACATCCGAGGTGCGATCCAATGTATTTTTACAAGTAATTATATATAATATTTTTTTATTTATAGAAAAGATCGCACCTCGGTATTAACCACATATTATATGATTAATAAATATTTTAAAAAATATAATTTACAATAAAATGAAATAAACATACGTGAAACATGAGGTGAAAAAGGGTTTCTTCTAAATGCATCTTTCTCATTATTACTATTTCTGTAAATGAGATATCCAGCTTTGAATGCAATTATGCAGGGAATCAGAGTATATAAAGATACTGGAAACCTAAAAGTTAAAATATACATATTAATTAGATACTAAAGAAAGTTTTTAATTTTGTTAATAAGTTTTTATACAAAAGATGACTAACAATTAATAATTATGCAGATAAAATTTATTTCTTATTAAAACCAACAAAATGTTACTTTATATGTGAAGACATTTTAATAATATATAGAATATATATGTAGGAATCAATGTTTATCATACTTGTTGTAAAGTAAGAATCGAGTCTGCAAAGTCGATATGAATGGATACATTAAATATCCAACAGTCAGCATGTATCCAGTTCCCTCTTGTGTTATTTCAAAAGTTGTTAGCGAAGCTGATTCAAAAAGGAAAAAGTCAAATAAGTATAAGGCTTGCATCGTCAATGCAATTAATAAGATAATGTGATCATTTAAGAATGTCGGCGAATTATTTCTTTCCCACATCTTGGCCAAAACAGCAGCATTTATTAGAGCCTGAAATTAAATTTAACAATATATTATTTTGAATCAGTTCTTTTACAGCACTTCCCTTAATTCATAATTTCCAATTTAATCGTTCTTAAATAAAAATAACAATGTAAATGTTAAAATGTTATGTGAAGATTTTCATTTTTCATATAATTTTTAGCTAAATCTTATTTATTTAATAAAATAGAGTTTAAATCAAATAATTTAAATATATTTTGTTTTGAAAAGAAAAATGTTAAATAATTTTTCGTATTCAAATTTAAATTTCATCGATAAATTTATTCAAAACCCTTATTTTGCACATTATTTTCATTTTTAACGATTCAGTATTTGAAATTCGTGCGAAGTAAGCGCTTGTCTCTAGTTACATTAAAATTTTAACTTGCATATTTAACATCATACCGATCCAATAAATGCAACTCTTCTAAGAACGATTTTGAAGTCTATAGGTCCTAATCTTGGATTAATTTCTCTGCCTTGCCAAAAATCGTAAACAAATTTGTTACTTGAGCCATAAATGTTTTGATTAACTATAGGAGCTTTGCGTGATTTCACATAAAGCACCAGCGCTAACAGTGCACCGTAAATCCAACCGCAGACTGCTAGTTGTAGCATGTTTTCCAGAATGAAATTCGATATCTTATAGCCTTTGTAAATACTTCCAGCAAACGCAGCTAATATTACAAATGCACTCAAAAAACCTGGAATTGATTAATTCATCCGATTAGTTTTATTACCGATTAATTTTCATGTATACATTTAACTTCATGTAATAAAAATTATCATTATACAGTTAAAATCCATTCAGTTTAATGCGTTATAAAGTAAGTTTTAATTGTAGTATATAATGAATAAATTTAATGATTTTCATAGTTTTATTCACATGAAATGAATTATAAAATTATTAAATTATAATTTTATAATACTATGATTTAAATCAGATTGTATATATAAATGTATATATATTACCATTGATTCGATATTGAAGTTTCCCAATTTTACTTTGTTCGCTGTAAACAACTTTACCAATGGGAATAACTGACAATAGACAAACAGCGAAGATGTAACCAGCGTACGCATAAAAAGCATTCACATTGAAAAAAATTCGCCAGTCCTTGGTTAAGCCCGAAAAGGTTGACCTACACCTATTATTTGTGCACACTATTTGTGGGGCTATGAATACAATCGGCATCAGTAAAATTAAGAACAAGGCTCCGATCCAACCGCCCCATTCATGTGGCTTCATCATATGGGTCATCAAGCTCATATCCACTTTGTTTTTGTCACTAATCATTTCTAACGCATCGTCTCTTTCTTTTAGAAGGGAAGGTTCCTATTATAAATTTAAAAAAATTGATAAGAATCTTAATAATACAAAGAAGCGGTTGCGAACTTAAGTTGTATTCCAGTCTTTATAGTATCAAAATTAAAAATAAAATAAGATAAACATTAACTGTATATAAATCTAAGAAAATTTTATTTTATTTTCGTTATTTCTTCTAAACTAAATGTTAAGATTTTTTATTCATATAAGCATTGATGTATATATATATATATAATTTTTTGCTTATAAAAACAGATATTATATAAATAAATATGTATTATGTATAAATGTATGTCTAACCCTATCTTTATGCATCGAAAATCCTCGCTCTTTATCATCTTTGATATATTTCCTCTCAAGTGGAAGAGAGGTCGCTCTATTCTCAATCTTTGGAGTGGCAAGTTGCAATCTGGTGGAACGACGAACTCCCACAGGCCTTAATTCCTTTAATCGAGACTGTAGAGGTAACAAATCGCTACCTTCTAAACTTTCAGTGGCATCAGTTGTGCTGGTTTCATCAGCGTAGTCTACAGTTAATTAATTTTCAACATTAATATTTAATTATAATCTCATTAATATATAATACGAATTAAACAAATCATTTAAGTTAACTTACCTCTGTCGGAATCAATTCTTGGAATTGATATTTTTGCCAATTTAGTCTCAATTACAGGTTTTACTTTTCGTACCCTAGCTGGAGATCTTGCCGGAGACCTTGTCTTCGGTCTTCCAGGTGATTTCTTACGACTTGGAGAAGTTCGACTGGGACTTTTGCCACTTTTTGACCGAGTGGCACTTCTTGAACTTCTTTTATTCTGCAAATTTCATTTATATAAGACTTTGTACGTTAATTTTAAAACTGAATAAAAAATTTTTTTGATATGCACTTCAAGCATTTATTAAATGGTGTTCCAATAAGCGTGCAAGATTTGAGTTTTAAATAAAACATGAATTTCTGTAAGCGAGTATTGAAATATTTATGGACTAAATAATACATATTTTATTGTTGTATGTGTTAAATTTTTTGCGTGTCATATGCTAAGCACGTTTACTTCGTGCGGTAAGCATACATAGCTGAGATGAAAAGTTGGAATTTCTGTCTCTTTTTCTTATAACTCACCCTTGCATTCTCTCTTACTATAATTTACTATATATTAAATAAAAAAATTTAAAAACAGTACAACAACATACAGAATAACAATGCACATAATAATATAAGTTAAGTTATAGGAAATTTTTATGTAATAAAATAAATATAACTTTTAATGTAATACAATAAAAATTATAACAGTTAAATATTATGTTGTCAATTATCAAAACAATTATAAACTTAATAAAACAATATAATAATCTCTTTAAAAAGATTATTTAAAATTCTTGACCTCATTTATTAAGCTGTGACTGCATGAAATTAATCTTACTCAGTTTTAAAGAGAAACAAGGAAAGAAGACACCAACTAATCGCTTTCCACGTGTTTTCCATCGGAAAACAAACCCCTTGCCGAGTTTTTTTCACACGTGTTTCCTTTTTTTGTTTTCAAACACGAGGGAAAACTCTTAATTATGTATGTTAAAAAAAACTATGCTCTAAATTCATTGGTTTATATTAATAAACAACTTTTAGAGATTCATTTATTCAAATAAAAATTAAAAATAAACACGTATATATATTTATGAAATATATGTTTCACAGTCTAAAATTAAAATAATGCGTAATAACAATACGCTCCTGACCCCAGTGTCGTTGGTTTGGTTAAATTTTAAAAAATACATAGCAGGAGACATGGCTCCCCCGCCAAGGAGTTGCAAGCGGGACAAAAAGTCAAAAATATGTACACATAATTGTCAGAAATATAACTCGTGGATGAAATTGAGGAAGCGTCCTCGAAATAAACAGTTCACATATACATTTATATGTAAATATGTGTGTATATATATAAATAATATAGAAAATATTACTACCGGATTTAAAAAATGTTTCAATTCGACACGCAATGCGATAGCTCGCCAGAAGCAAAGGAACATTTTTGCATGATACTAAATAAACATACCTTAACATCTTTAGCGGAGATGGTGAACTCGCCATCGGGGAACATAACCCGATAACTGCTTCCCTTAACATCCACGACTTTGCCCTTATTAAAGTCGCGCGACTGAGGATGCCTCGCCAATACCTCCTCACCCTTCGCAAACATCGTTGCCATACTTTTCTGCAAAAATAATGACCGTTAGACGCGAACCGATAAACACAAGAAAGTTGCTAAAAGCCGTGTGAACGGGGTAAAAAGAGAGGGGAAAACAAAAAGGTAAACAACTCGGCAGAGCTCGCGAGCCGGAGCGTTTATGTAACACCGATTGTTTTTTTTTACGTTTTCTTTTGTCCACTGCCGTTTAATTGTAAACCGATACGAAGGGAGAAAAAACAATGTTTTTGGATCATGATCGAAAATAAGCTTCGATTCGAAGCGCGGTAAATTGGCCGGGCGTTTCGTCGTACGGGTTAGGCGATACTCACTGTTTATCTATGAGAGACGCGTACGTCACTATGTCTCGGTTGCGTCGCTTGCGCGCGTAAATTCTCTCTACGTGTGCACCGTTGGGATCACTGTTTTCCTCAGCATCATACCACGCACAAGCGTTACGACGCGCACGAGTGACGCCGTGTCAGTCGCGTACGCGCTCCAAAATTAAAAGCGTTCCTAAACCCGTCCAACTGGGACCACGCGGCATAAGCCTGCGCGCGCACCCAAGAACGCCTCGTTTGAAATGGACCGCAAACGGACGTCCTGAACTTTCAATTACATCGAACGAAGCACGTTTTTAAACTATTCGCGGTGGATTTTTCGTTGCAAATTCGTCTTTTTTTCGTTTGTTTTTTAATTTTAGCATGTTTAATTTATTTAATTATTCGTCTGATAAATTAATATTTCAATATGGCACTTACCTTTTCAATGTACATAAATCGGCTTTGAAAATTCGAGTCTGAAACATCATGGAAAATGCAAGTTCGGTTTTAAACTTTGCGGACGCTCCTTGCTATTTTGTCACCACGTCGACGTGACGGTAGACGCGATAGTGCTGCAAAATTATATAATTATAATATAATTGTAAATGAATTATTGCGAAACTGTAATAAAAAAATCAATAAACTTGAGAATAGTATATTTTTAATTGTTAATCCATAAAATAAGCATTGTTTTTAAAATCGATTTTTACATTTACTTATGAAACCTCCACTTTTGAACATATATTTAAACCAGCTATATTTAAACCAATAGTTTTTTCATGTAATTATATACTTTTACGACTATTTTGGCTTATATATTATACATTTTTATGAAATGCATTACATCATTGAAACTTTTATGAATATTGATATTTAGAATAGTAATTTTTCTTATAGGAAAACATCAGATTTTTTATTACTATTTAATTCCATTTTTATATCGAAATAAGGTATTAATTAATTAAATACTTTACTGATTATAATAAAAAAAAACATGTTAATTTTTCATACACACGTTGCAATTATAAATCTCTTTAAAATTAATTTTTATCAGCTATCATAACAAGACTTTCATTATGAAAAGAATTGAAACTTATAAAAACAACTGTTAAAAACTGTAAAAAATGTAATCACGTTATACGTTATTTTGTTTGAAATATGTTCTGTTCTTCACCTTCGAAAACGAACGAGTAGAACTGACCCTTTTTTGCTATTAGTTTGAGTAACCTGGGTAACCCTTTTATTGAAAAGTCGATGTAATTGTTTGCAGTAATACAATAAGAATATATGCAATTGTAAAAATAATCTGTTGTACACTTTATTTATAAACAACCAATTTAATTAAATAAAATTACTTCAATTGCAGATTATACTTTTAATTAATTTAATATATTTTTATTTGAAAGATTAAAAACAATTTTAAAGATGCTTAAACGTGTAATACGAAAATGTTATACTTTTAACGCTTCTTAAATAATATAATTATTATAATAAATGACACATGTGCCTATGTTCAAGTTCGTGATGACATGTCCGCACTGTAGATACAAATAAAAAATGTCAACAATTTTATTATCCTTCTCATTTTGATATAAAATTTATGCCTCCTTAAAATGTAAATTTACATTTGGAATTCTTTTTATACATCCAAATTTCAATTTCATCAAGATTCTTATGCGTGATAAAAGCAACTGATAAGACGTGTGTGATATTTAATATACAAATTATTAGTCAGGTAAACAAGCTTACTATTATTTAATTACATAATAATGTACAATTTACCCAATTAACTCTAAAGATTTTAAATGTTTATGTACTTTTTAGAATGTCAACAAAGTGTGTAAATTTTTCGGAAGATTTATCTGGTCCAAAAAGTTCAAGCTCGTCGGATTCAATATTAAACTTCTACAATTCCCATAAAACAGAATACAAAAATGGTGGTAGTTCACAAAGCAATGAAATTTCAGCTATTTTTGAAAAAGGTATTTTAAATGCCAAATTAAAAATAGATTAGAAATTATTTGAAAATAAAATAAAAAATAAGCAAATCTCTGTTGAAGTTCTTTTAAATGGGAGTATAAAAAAATGAATAATAATTAATCAATAATTAATCAATACTTTTTTTCAGATTTCAGTCGAACGTATTCAAATGTCTGTCAGGAAGTGGAACAGCTACGTAAGAAGTTGCAAAACAAGCAGTGTCAATTGGATGAGGCCCATTGCAAAATATCCCACCTGCAAAATCAGGTTGTACGACATTCTTAATACAAATTTTAACTTTATAATAATTTGTAAGTTTAATAACAAAACATTTATCCTTGCAGATCAACGAACAAAGTAAATTTTGCACCACTGTCGGGGCAGTATTTTGCACGTTAATATGTCGTGCTTCGATATCTACCGAAATTATAGATGTTTGGCTTTTAAAGGTAATGTCAACATTAAGATTATTATTAACTCGACAAGATGATAAGTAATTAATTTTAAATTAACAATAACTTTTTATAATTGTTTAATTGCATGAAAAAAAGCTTTTAATCATTGAATTCGAGATCTAATGGAGAATTATTTAATACGATTAGAATAACTGATAACTCTAATCGATAAATATACTTTTTTTGGTAATTCTATTATTAATAAATAACGTGTAGCTATTTTACACTGAGAAAAAAGTAGAAGTAAAATTTACAGCATAAAAAATAACCATAGAATTAATCTTAATTGTTAACTCGCACTATTTTTTGAGAAATAAATGGCAATACTTTGAAAATTAAAGCGGACGAAAAATGATCAATTAGTTTCAGAACGAGCTAGGGAACTTTTTTAGCATCGTTGCCGGAGTTTTTGTATCCTTTGTGAATGTTCATAAGGAAACTTCCTCCATGATAGACGACGACGCACTTAAATTTGTGATGGGTCTTTTAGGCACCGTCGTCAATATATCAGCCTACTCGAAAGGAAGAGAATTTTTAATCTCTCGCACCAACGGCAAAGAACTTTTGCAGAAACTCATTAAACATTTGCCAGGCGTGATGTTACCTGCTGGACAAAATTTAAAAAGGTTCCCAGATTGCATTGCGATACAATTCACGTTTCGATATTAAATCAATGAATGGTTTAAGGTGATATGTCACTCGTTGGGCAACTAATAAAATAAAAATTAATTTAAGAAAAAGGGAACGTACATCAAAATTTGAATATATTTAGAATGTATTAAGTTAGTTTTTATGTATTGAAACTGTTTTCAAAAAGCTTTTGGAAGTAGATTTGAACATAACATCTAAATAGTTGATGAAATGATGTTTAAAGATATGTATTATGAAGGAGATTATGTTTATTCTATGTTATCCAACGAGTGACAGTTCACCTTAATTTAATAATCCTTCTCGTTTCATTTTCAAGGCAAATCTTGTCGATCCTGTACAATGTTAGCAAAAATGTCACCGGCTTACAAGAGTTGTACGAAAATCGAGTTTACGAAGTTTTGGATCCCTATTTGGATGAGAGCACTTCGTTGAAATTGCAGATTATTTGCGTTCGCTTGTTGCAATCTTTAACAAGCGGCAAATATAATCACCGGCTACTTAACAGTATACGTCGATATATAACGACTGAAAAAATTGAACTTTTATCACATAGCACCAATTATAGCATTGCGAAAATGGCTAGCAAGATTAAACGAAATCTTCAGAAATAAACAAGTGGAACAAAGTATAAATGACGGTTTCAAGAGAATATATAAATTTTGTCTTGAATGACTTTATTCATGTCGTTAGAAATTGTAGTAGAAAATGTGTCTCAATGAGCGCCTGACGGTTCATAATCATTGTTACGCGTGTGTTGAATGGCTTGCATTTGAAAGTAAACATTTGAGTAATATAAATTATATTGTGTAATAAAAAAACATATAAAAAATCTACGGTAAAAAAATAGTAACAAAATTAGACAATCTGTATATGAATTGAAATGTTTTTAATAAAGCACAAATTATTTTCTTAATTAATTTCTTTTTTTAATTATTTTTTCGTTTTTAATGTATATATATATATATAAGATGGTAACAATTGAAATCTACTTAATTCCAGTGAATTGTAGAATATTAATAAATATGTTTGAGTAAAAATAACTTTGTTCAATTGTTGAATAAGATAATAGAAAATACGCCTACCCCAACATTATGTGAAAATCAATTTCCAGATATTTTTAAAAATAACCACCCTTATCATATTTAATCATTAAGAGTATTTTTCCTATTACGTTTTAGCTGTTATTTCAAAGATTTGAAATATTTCTTATTTTTGTTCACTGAGATACATAGTTGAGGTTTCAATGGTAACGAGAAGAATGGTTTTATAGTTATAATTACCATGATCAACTTCGATTATTTATAAAAATTAGTTTTTCGTGCAGTTGCATTTTATCATTATTGTTTACAGAGACAACTCGCATAATTTATTAATTAAATATATCTATTTTTGAAATGATTTATGGCACGTTCGTATTCATTTGTTCGTATTCATTTGTGACAAATATATGAAATATACCTATAAATGATTTGACTTTCTGTATATTATTAACTAAATCCACGTTTTCATTTATATTATTTAAAATTTCATTTTATGTTTTGTTATATATATTATTAAAAAACGTTTTAAAGTATAAGATTAATTAAAAAACATTATACTACATTATCATTATTGATTTTCATCCGCTGGAAAATAATTTTATAGATAATCAAATCATTCGCAAACAGAATCCTATTTTCCAACCCTGTTTATCTTTCTATGAAAACATATAACGTGATCATGTGGATCTTTTTCGCGAAAGCTTAGAAGATGTACCTTGATAGCCAGCATTATGTAAAATTTATGGAAATTTAATGTAGATGCATTTTTATACAAATTTTATGTAAATCCAAATCCGAACTAAAGCAGCAGAAAATAATTTGACATTTTCTTATAAATGCACATTTTCAAAAAGAACAATTTAAAAGAAACATTGCAATTATCGATTGTTAAGTTTATATATAATCCTTTACGTCTGAGTATTATTAAAATGATTATTTTCTCCATCCATTTTAAATTGACGTATTTACAGTAGAACCTCTGTTATCTGTTCCTTATCTTATCTTGATATATTTATTATAGGATAGAAAGGATGAATTTATTAGACTACTTGGAGGTTCCACTGTAATTTAAATATTTAAATTTTATAACTTTTTTAACATGCACACAATGTGAAATATTTTATACAAACAAAATATTTTATATAAACAGATAAATTTATATTTTGGTTGAAAGGCTTTACTTTAGTTGGCTTCATCAATTTATGTAAATCGTCAATTATACATCATCTCGATTCCTTTTGTTGCCATATTGCTGATTCAACTTTGATATTTTTGTTTTAATTACGTATTGTTGTTCTATATATAGTATATCACAATGGATACGAATGAACTGTAATTCGATTGACTTTGTGTAAGAACAGCAGTGTATGGAAATACACTCGACGCTCCCATTTTCCACCTTCTCATTTTCAACGTGCTCCCATTTTCAGCGAAATTTCTCCCCCATTTTCAGCGGAAATGTTCCATTTGTTTCGTTATTGAAACGCTATATCCGGTTCGCTGTTTAACCAATAATAACTGAATATCGATGGCGGGAAATTTATACTTGCTTAATTCATTAATAATTGTATACAGTTTAAGGCAGGTTACAACCGAAACAACCGAATAGAAATAACCAATGAAAATATACATGCGCTAAACACGTGCGCAATTGCGCCATGCTGAAAATGGGAGCGTTTCCGGTCTCGAACACATGGAAAATGGGAGCGTCGAGTGTATGATGAAATGACATAATCAAGAAGTAGATTCCGAAATTGATGAATTAAAATATGAAACATTTTAAATATCCTAGTAAAAGTGAAACATATATAGTCCATATGTTTCAACAATGTCATATAAAAAAATAAAAAATTCATATATGGACATATATGGTTTTTCTTAATATGGATATAAATGGTCGATATATGATAATAATTTATATATATTCTTCATATTGAAATCAATAATCACAATATATCATCCATGTTATTTCTTAATTTATATATATCCATATATGAATTTGTTATTTTCCCATATGAAATTGTTAAAACATATATGGACCATATATGTCTCATCTCATTTTTGCTTGGGTAGTCTCTACTTTATATATTCTAATGATCACTTTACAAATATCCGCAACTAAAAAAAGTTTAGGCTACGCCCCTCTCGTATTCGCACTAAAGTTTAACGAAGATCACTATATTCTTAACCGGCGACGCAGAGTTGTGGTAAAGCGGCTGACCGAATACCTTAAGGAAACGAGTTCCATTCCTAACTAACAACACTTTTCTCTAATACTATTTTTTAAAATAAACAATTAATATATTTTTCCAAGCGTACGAAACTTCTCTAAAATCACCGCAATCGTTACCAGAATCTGTCACTCCGAGTTCATTGAAAGACCAATTGAAAGAGAAACGGCAGAGAGAGAGAGCCCATTCACAATTTTATCGCGGCCTGAATCCTTCGGGAGTCATTGGGTAGTGTACAAGATGGTAAAAGCGCCAATTAAGTTACACGGCGGGAATAAAAAAAGAGGCGCTTAAACAAGTCCGCTGGATAAACAAGCCCTAAATAACATTAAGTGGGAGCAAAGGGATAGATAGAGAGAGAGAGAGAGGGGGGGGAAGGAATGTTAGGAGAGGGAGAAAGATAGAGAGAGAGGGAGGGAGCGAGAGAGAGAGAGAGAGGATGAGAAATTTAGGGGTACCATTGGCAGCATGACCAAAAAGCAGAAGCAGACTGCCCCAAGCTTTGGTCCAAGGCCGTACCCGAGGGATACATATATCGATCCGCGGGTCTCTCTCTCTCTGCCCGTAAGGGTGTAAATCGCGCGTGCCCGTGGCGGCCTGGTGGGGGGGGATAGTCGCGACGTCCGGCGTCGCAGAAGCGCGATCGGGCCAGGCCAGAGGCACGGGAAGGCGACGAGGGTGCAGAAGGCGACGGCCGGCCTCGGTTTATTGATCCCGGGGCGCCGCGGCGCCTAGCCACCCGCGGCTTCTTCCAAGCCGGACGCGCGCGTATTGTGCAGTGGCCGCGCGAAACAGCGGCGAACCAGCGCGAGCCAGCGTTGCCCCTGCGAGCCGGGGCCCGCCAAGCAGCCGCGCCGAAAACGCTCCCGCGGAGGTGTTACGCGCAGCGAGCCAACGCCGGGCCCGAGGATGCGCGGCCACGGCTAGAGCGCGGCCGACCCGCACGTCAAACCACCGTCGGCCCGACCCCCCCCCCCCCCCCC
>JABFPN010000493.1:0-45352 GCA_022817305.1 Leptoteleia sp. ZL-2020
CAGAGCGCTATTCTATGGACACGGGAGTATAATTTTATTCACAAAAATATATGCATTGTTGAATATTCTCAACGTATTTTGGAAAGTGCGATTTTTTTGTCGTCTGCTCGAAAGGAAGCAGCACTTTCCAAAATACGTTGAGAATATTCAACAATACGTATATTTTTGTGAATCAAATTATACTCCCGTGTCAATATAATAGCGCTCTGGTCCGTAGATTATAAAATATAAATTAATTAAATTTTGATTATAAAACACACTAACTCCGTGACTGCAGGTCTTATACTTGCCCTTAATAAAGAATAAAAAAAATTTTAAAAATGAGTTTTCATTGAGGGAGTTTTAACATTTTAAAATTCATTTTTATTCGATTAGCGTTTTTTTGATATTTTAAATCGATCTTCCTTTTAAATGATTGACGTATTCGAGCTAATTTAATTGGTCATTAATTCTTTGATTATTTTTAGTATACAAATATATTATATTTAAACAAACGTTTGGTAATATATAGATTTGCTTGTGGTTATCGAAGGTCGTGACGTGCCGGTGTATAAATATTATGAAAATGTTATTTTTCAGCACTTTTACCGATATTATACAGGCGTTTGTTTTTGTTTGGTTATTTCAACATCAAGTTATATAATGAATAGTTTAAATTAATGAGTTTAAGATTGTCAATTTGACACTTTTATTTATAGATTAAAACATAAACATGGCTGCTGAAAAATACGCAAAAGCAACGCCCGAACTCAAAAAAGAATTGCAAAGTATTGCCGAACAAATTGTTTCCCCTGGTAGAGGAATTTTGGCAGCTGACGAATCTACGACCACAATTGGAAAACGCTTGCAAGACATCAATGTCGAAAATAATGAAGATAATCGCCGAGCTTATAGACAGTTGCTCTTCACATCGCCCAAGGTTTATAAATTAACATATTCAAATTAATTTAATTGCAATATTTCAATTACCGAACGTTATTCAATAGAGCAAAGTGATAAAATTTAAAATTTCAATAATAAAATAGAATAACAAACAAAATAACAAAATGTAAAGCAATTTACGAATGATTTATCATTCAACAAATCAAGCATTCATTTAAAATAAAAAATTTTAATATAACTTAAACTTATAAGCTTTCCCCATAATCAGTTACACTCGACGCTCCCATTTTCAGCCTTCACATTTTCAACGTGCTCCCATTTTCAGCGAAATTTCTTCCCCATTTTCAGCGGAAATGTTCCTATATCCGGTTCGATGTTTAACCATTAATAACTGAATATCGATGGCGGGAAATTTAAACTTGCTTAATTCATTAATAATTGTATACAGTTTAAGGCAGGTTACAACCGAAACAACCGAATAGAAATAACCAATGAAAATATACAAGCGCTAAACATGTGCGCAATGTCGCCCGCTGAAAATGGGAGCGTCGAGTGTATATAAATCTCTTCCTGTAAAGTTAGTTTTCTATTCAATTTTATATTCTTACCATCTTGTTAAATGTGTTATTACTGTACGATTATAGGATGTAATTGGTCAATATGTCTCTGGTGTGATCTTGTTCCACGAGACCTTGTACCAAAAAGCTGAAGATGGCACTCCCTTCGTTCAATTATTGAAGGAGCGTAACATCATTCCTGGTATCAAAGTTGACAAGGGTGTCGTACCACTGTTCGGTACCGATGACGAATGCACTACTCAGGGTCTGGATGACCTCCAGGCTCGATGCATCCAGTACAAGAAGGATGGCTGCCACTTCGCCAAGTGGCGATGCGTACTCAAGATCGGCAAAGATAAGCCCAGCAAGCTCGCAATCCTGGAGAACGCGAATGTGCTCGCTCGTTACGCCTCCATCTGTCAGAGTGCCAGGATAGTACCCATCGTTGAGCCCGAGATTTTACCCGATGGTGACCATGATCTCAAACGTTGCCAGGAAGTTACCGAAGAAGTTTTGGCTGCAGTGTACAAAGTGAGATTTTATTTTGTTAATAAACTATGATAAGCTTTAATCTATTAATTATGATTTACATTTAGTTTTACCAAGACCTTTATAATTTATCTCTAATTAACTTAATTATATATATGTATTTATTATGTATAAAGTATTAAATTTGTTCTAATTATTTCCCTTGCGTTGCAGGCTTTGGCTGATCATCATGTCTACCTCGAAGGAACTCTGTTGAAGCCGAACATGGTTACACCAGGACAAAGTTGCCCGACCCGTGCTACACCCCAAGAAATCGCTGCAGCCACGGTCACAGCGCTCATGCGCACAGTACCACCCGCAGTTACTGGTGTTACTTTCCTCAGCGGTGGTCAATCCGAAGAAGAAGCCTCTGTAAATCTTGATGCCATCAACAAGTTCCCTGGCAAGAAACCCTGGGCTCTCACTTTCAGCTACGGGCGTGCTCTCCAAGCTTCCGTATTGCGCGCCTGGGGAGGAAAGAAGGAACAAGTTGTTGCTGGCCAAGAAGAACTTCTCAAGAGAGCCAAGGTATGAAGCCTGTAACAAATCTTGTTAAAGAAATTTTCCTTCTTTCAACTTTGCAGTATTTTCTTGCATATTATTTTTATTAATTAGATGTCAAGTCAATTGTTCGTAGTTACATCTGTGTCTGATTTCAATATTTAGTTTTCAATTTTATAATCATCCATGTTCAATTTCCTTTTTGTTTTTTGTGATAATTCATATTTATTTACTAATTTGTATGTATTTTCGTTTGTTTGTTTGCACCTTTATATATTTTTATACATAGTTTATTCGTATTTTATGTATGTGAAAGATTTTTTTTTAATAATGTGTTCATATTTTACAAATTTCATCAAATTCTCATTATCCTCGTTAAATAGTTTGTTTTTGTGATTGAAAAATTGATTTTAATCAAACGTAACACAATTTTGTTGCACTTAACTTTTATTTTTGCTCCTGATTGCATCCTTTGTTAAATTCGCTAACATTGCATGACTGTACTTTTGTTGTGCACTATTGTGTATTTAGGCGAATGCAGCAGCATGTCAAGGCAAATACGTCGCCGGTAGCGTAGACAGCAAGGCTGGGAAAACATCTCTTTTTGTTAAATCCCACGCATATTAAACTTCCATTATGTTTTTGTTTTTACCTGTAAGTATATTTCGTTTGCAAGTTTGCTTTACATTAAATTCTTTATCTAAGCTCACTTGCTTCGCAAATGTTTTGTGACTTTAATTATAACATAATTCTGTACTTTGTCTTTATTTTACATAAAATTAATTACATTATCATTATCGTTCAATGCTTTGAAGTCTCATACGTATCTAAGCATATATACACGCTCAAAAATATGAAATACAATTCCAGTTGAACATTGAGTAATTCCATATTTTGTTATCAACTTTTAAAGATAAATAATATACTGTAATAATACTAAAGTGAAAATATTAAGAGCTGACTGTATTAATAAAAGTATAAAAACAGTTATTCATTATTTTTTATATAATATATTGATTAAAATACAAATAATTAAAGTTTGTATAATAGTTATTATAAATTCGAAATGCAATATTGCAATTTATATTTAATATTAACATTAATTTTTCAGGCCAACAGCGAATCAGCTCTTGGAAAATATGCAGGTGGCGTTGCTGGCGCAGCGGGAGATGCAGCTTTGTTTGTCGCCAATCACGCATATTAAAACAATGTGCAATATGGGCAACTTAATTTTAATTCGATCAGTTTAATGTCCTTTTAAAATACATGTTAAAACAAAAATAATTTTCAAAAGTTTGCTTTATGCAAATTTAAAACTCATCGTTGCCATAAAAAATCTGAAATGAAAAAGCACTTGAGTTTGTTTTTTTCTTGTCCAAATCTATTTTACCTTCTTTTATTATTAATTGGTAGTGACCATTTTTATGGTCATAACCATCCTCACTACTTGTTTTCATGACATGGAAATATGTTGAATTTGGAGGGGTCAATATTATGAAACTGATCATTGGACTTCGATCAATCGCATCTCCGATTTATCAAATGTCCAACTCAAGTAAATTTTGTTATTAATATTATTTTGCCACAAAGACGATAAATTACAACTGTTGTTGATCGAACAATATTTTATCAGAACTATATTATGAATTAGAAAAATATATTATTCATGATATTAATATTGTACAACTGATATTTTTTATATCTCCCTATCCTATTGTAATGTATAAAAGGTTTTGCATAAGTAAGAACCAAGTTTATTTTCAATGTATTATTATTTTGTTTTTCAATTGTTATCTTGCAAAGTAAATTTTTGTTTTCATTGCAAATTTTATATTAAATACTTATACATAGAGAAAATTATTTGATTTGGTTCATTAATATAAAACCTTGTATATATTACCACAAATTTATTAATTTTATTTTATAAAGTAAACAAAATTTTCTTTAATGAAACATTTAATAATCAATTTCCTTTACAATCTAAGAATTTATTGAGTAATTAATTTCAAATTAATTTAAATTTCCTTAAAAATTAAAATATATCAAATTAAATATTAAATAACTGAAAAACGCACTTTATCAAATGATTATAAATATTCCAAAAATCTTGAATGTTTTGTACAAAAACTAACTACTATGACAACGTAAAAATAAAATTATAATACTTTAACCACTTATTACAAAAATATGAACAAATATGAACAAAAAATTAATAAATAAATAAGATATTTATAAATATATATTATACATATATAAATTCATGTTAAAGCCAAATCATCCGTATCCACTTTCTTTGCGAGAATTTGTCGTTTTAATTGAGCAATTTCTAGTTCTAACTGGTGCGTCTCCATTCCTGATTTCAATTGATGTTCAAGCAATTTCATCTTCATTTTGTGCTCCTTTTCTCTTTGTTCCATTTTTAGTTGAAATAATTTTTTTTGCTGTTCTAATATATTTTTCTCAAATACCGTCATTTCTAATTTTCTCCTTTTTGACTCTTGATTTATATTTTCGGTAAGCGTTTCTAAAGCCAAAACTTCTTCTTCTTTTTCGACTGGTTTTAATTCACTTTTAAAATAATAAAAATAACAAGATATTATATTAAAGATTATTAATTTTAATATTAAATTAATATTTGTTGAGACAATTTATTTACTACATTTAATTTTTACTATATAACTTGTGCTCTTTTGTAATAATCAATGAAATTTAATTTTAATTTAAAAAGCTTACCATGTATTTGGATCAATATAAAAAACTGATGGTTCTATTTTCTTTTCCTCCAATAAAGTTGTCTAAAACATAACATTCAAAAACTGTATTCATATATATTTAAACAATATATATATTTGCTATCATATTTTTAATTAATATAATTATATAAAATTTATAAATTACCGTTGTTTGAACTATTTTATCAGAATATTTTCCTTCTTCTTTCCTGTCAAAAATCAGGCGACTCCTTTGATCAACATTTGCCATTGGAGAAATGGTCACATTACATACAAAGTTAGTAGTATGTTTAGGGGCAGATTTTGGTGTCGACGTATACGGTAAATTCTGGAAATCAGGATTAGAAAAGCTAGGTATAAGATCAGAGCAATCAGGAGAATCACTTCCATCACTGTCATCCTTATTATTTTCTTCTTTTGTGCAGATCTTATCAATGATGCCCAATTTTATAATTCCATTCTTCACCCAATATTTAAATTTATTTCGCAGTTCTATCCAAGTATGATTACATCCATAAAGTTGTAACTTTCGAGACATGACTTGCCAACGATGTTGTAAAAGAGGAGTTACTTCTCCATCCAATTCATCCGTCTAAATGAATTATTAATTACATTTTTATTTACTTTTTCTTATAACAGATTTGCACTTTCTTTTAACTAATATTCAGCACTTAATTATTACATTAATTCTAAAATGAAATCAATAATTTACACAAATCTTTTATTTCTTCTTTGTTAAAAACAAAAAATATTGATAAGAAGTACTAGTAAGTAGTTAGTCAGGTTTGTATTGTAACTGAAACCTTATTTTTACATTATATTAAATTAAAATAATATAATAAACGATAAACCTGAAAAAGGTGTCTGTTTTCAAACAATAGTTCAAGGATTAGCTTATTTTCCTTGTCAAATATTTCTTGAATATTTTCAACATTGTTGTTTCCTTTAGAAGTATTCATTGTACTGAAAATGTAAACATTTATAAATAATTATTAATATATAATGATTGAAATGCTTGATCTTACATTTACTGTTGATTTTATTCTAAATATATCTGGTATTTTCAAGTAAACCCTATATTACCTGGAAACAAGATTTCTTTTTTTGTTTTGCATTTTTTGCATAAAAAAATTTATTGGATCACATCTTTTTTTCTTTTATTTATTTATAAAGAACAATTGTGCCATCAATGATACTTTAATTTTCAACTAGAAAATGTCAGTAATACGTATTTACAGTTATATCTCAATTTGATGCTAAAAGTTTCTGCTACATTATCTTACCAGCGACCCTAAAAAATGTTCTTAATGCACCAAATGGCATAAACGAGCGAGCACGTTGACACTTTTTACCTCTTCTATGCTAGATTGACTTGTATTATAAGCAACTTTCTACAGAATGTAAGATACGATTGACAACTTTATGGCTAAATCAGAAAATTCCAGTTGATATTTAACATCAAAAATAATTAAGATAAATTAGACACAATTCTTATGACCTGTTCTAGCTTGAACCATTTCTTAAATTGAAAAAGGACGCATTTATATGAATAGAATTGTTTGTTTATTTTTCAATTTAAGAAATTGTGCAAGCTAGAACATGCCATAATTCGCGCGTCAGAGCCATTTCTATGAACGAATTAAAAAACTCAAATATACTACAGATTAATTCAAATTCACTGAGATAGAGTTTATTAAGTACTTACAATATTGAGGAACAGCTTTTTATTTAAAAATCTGCTTTTTATTTCAGACTTAAATGATCAATATTCTCCGATTCTTGACAAAATATGTGACTCTCTTTTTCTATTATTTTTGATTGAATTGAACGTATATGTAATTTTTATAACCATAACCAACTATTTGCTCTCAAATTGCAACAAAACATTTCAAGTTACGGCATACTAAAGGACTGTTGAAAATGTAAACATAAAAAATGACGATGACCTTCATCGAATAGTCAAATATGGCGGGAGATTGACCTTTTTTGTTCAAATTAATTATTTGTAAATTATGTTTATTTGAATTAAGTAAATGTATTGCAATTTCTTTATTAATAGAATTATTCGAGCAAAGATCGAAAGGCGAGTTTATTTAAATTAATAATAAAAATAAAAAAATTTTCAAATGTATTCCGTTATCGACCGAGCTAAAACGTTACCATCTTTAATTTTTAAAATTAATATGTTGTGATTGATAAAATTGTTTATTTTAACATTATATGTTGAATGTATTCTAAATATAAACTGCTGAAATACATATTTTGTGTAATTTAATACGAAAATTTAAACTAAAATAAATATGTATATTGAACGTATTGTAATACCACGTGACCTGAAATAAGATCAGTGATGTTAGTATAGATTGTACCTTAGGGTGAATTTTTTGGCAAACATTATAATTTTTATTTATTAGTTTGTGTTATAATTATTTAATTGTGATTTTTATTATCTTATATCATAATTTTACTTTAATTGTGTGTTGTTTTTTAATAGAATTAAGAAATTTCATTAAAAATAGTGATAAGTGTTTTATAATTGATATTTTATAATGAATGATACTGAAATTGAAAGTTTTTTTGGCGTTTATTTATTATACTGTACAAATGTTAAGTATAAAGGAAGAACCTATATAGGTTATACAGTGAACCCTAAAAGAAGAATTAAACAACACAACGCTGGTAATAAATTTGGCGGCGCCTGGAAAACAAGTAATCGTGGACCATGGTAAACATAACCAAAATCTTTACTTTTATTTACTTTTTTACTTCTCTATGAAGCATATATTTTTAAAACGTCTATAACAATGATTTAAGAATGGTATAATTAAGAAAGCAATCAAGCATATATTAAATAAGATTATTATTATTTAATAATTTTAAAACATCATTAAATTTGCGTTCATTAATTATTTTGCGAAGTTATGTCATAATTAATGATTTATTTACATTTTTATATGAGACGAATTTGTTATTTTTTTCATCAAATTTGAGAAATATTTGACTTTGTAAATTGGTGAAAAATACAAATTTTCAAAAATCATGTATATTTCAGTTAATTTTAAATTTACATGACAAATAATTTTTCTGTTCAGATATCTGTCAGATTTTTAAGTGTTGTTATATTAAATTTAGTGTTCAAATGAAATTCTCTTGCAAGTAGAATACTTTTTGAAGATAAAAAAAATGTATGATTTTTTAAGTGTATGTACAAAGGTAAGTAATAATTCATTTTTCTAGGAACATATTTTTGGAAATTATAGTGTTTTTTTATTTATATTTAATAAGGGAAAACTAACAAATTTTACTTTAGATCAGAAAAGTTAATTTTTTTCCCCAATATGATGGATATTCCTTCCTAGACAAGAAAAGAATACTTCTTTGTCCTGTTCTAAAATTGTTACATTTGTTTAATGTTAAACAATATACTATATTTTTAATTTAACAAAAATTTTGTATTTTAGGAATATGATATTAATAATCCATGGTTTTCCAAGCTCGACTGCTGCACTTCGGGTAATTATTAATTAATTATTAATAAAATATTAAATGCGTTTAATAATTTTATGTCACTATTAAATTTACTGACAGTAAAATGTTTCATGAAAGTGACTTTCGCAAAAAAAAAGAAGTTTACATGTTTTCTTTCATTATCATTTCTCATTATTTTCTATTAACTTGAGTAACAATATTGTTTAAGTATCAAAGATATAACTTTTTAACTATCATCAATTAGAATTTTCTCCAAGATTATAATTTTTGTACCTACTTAAATAATGTTTCTTAAATGAATCGGATAATTGAACTTGAATAATCATTTAATATTTTACTGTTATAATCGACGCACTAATGATACTTGTTTAATAAACTATACTGTCTTGAGTGATAACATGTTTGTTGCATCTGTTGATGTTATTTTTCTATTTTTTTGAATGACGAATGCTTTTCACTCATTTAAAAGAAACTCATTCGAAGCAGCATTTCATTAAAAGAAAATATATACTCTTAATTCAATTTGATTCTTTCTTCTTTTACTTTATATTGACTGGTGCAATAAAGTATCAGTTTTTTATATGCATATAATTTTATGGTGACTTTACAAGTAATTATAGATTAACAATGTACGATATTAACTGCAATATTTCAATATAAATAGATTAACTATACATATTAATTTTAAAATTAACCCATACTATACATTGAAAACGATACTTAGACAATTTTGTTAACAATTTTTAAATTCTTTAATCATATATGAGATCAATGATGAGACAGCAAACTTTCTTGAAACAAACTTCTATCAATCTCTGTTGAATCTCACTTCTATTAATATTTCTATGAAAGTTTATCTAAATCTACTTCTATATTTTTAAAGTTAGACTTAAATTAAATTAATGAATACTTTTATAAATTAAGCACATAAGTGTGTATATAATATTTGTCTGTTCTCGAGTCGGACAGAAGAGAAAATACTATCCCAAACAAAATGTTTTCCTTTATACAATGAAAAGAGTAACATCTATCATGTTAAAGTTTGAGTGGGCTTGGCAGCATCCACACCTGAGTCGTCGACTGAAGCACGTGTCAGCGAAACGGTCCAACCAAAAGTCCCTGGACTTTCTCCTGATGGTCCTCTCAGAGATGCTGAAAGTTGGTCCATGGTGTCGCCTTCCCCTCACGATACGCTGGCTGGACGACGAATTCGGTCAAAAGTATTCAGAGTCCGTTAGCGCTCCTTTGCACATGCCCGTCGTATTTGGCAAGGTCACAACAAAGAAGCTTCCAACCGTGGACAAAGAAAGGAAACTCCGAGAAAAGGAAAATAACGAGGAAGACGAGCAAAACGTGTCGTTCTGCTCTATTTGCGGTCTGCTAATTAAACCGGAAGAAAGAGTTACGTGCGTCAATCCGCGTTGTTCGATGGCTGCTCATCTGATCTGCTTGGCGAAGGAATTCACAAAGGACGATATGATCTTGCCCGTCGAGGGAGATTGTCCCGATTGCAAATTGAACGTCCTTTGGGGCGACCTTATACGCAAGAAAATCGGCTGCAACTTGCACGTGGATCGCGTCTCGAGCAGCGACTCCGAAAGCGATGACTGACGGACATTAATTTTACTTTGCGTGGCTAATTAATTGTACGGAGCGTGAAGCAAACGTGACGCTTCGTTGGCGAGATAATGAAGCAGCATTTTGCTCACAGCGTATCGCGTCGAGTAAAAGCATTTGATGTTATCGTATCGTCCGGATTATGATGCTTATATTATAATTTGAATAATGAAACGTTTGGGTGTCGGCTGCCGATGATTACCACGATTAGCAGATTCGCGAGATATCCAGGATTATATAATCATAGAATTATACGTAATTGTATATATTTGTCTTGTAATTGTAAAACTAATGATTCGAATCGCAGTTGTGTATTTGTAAATATATAAATAAATCTGTTGTGGTGGAATTAATGATTGCGAATTGATAGAAAGGACTTCTTTTTGCACAGATTATTTTCATTGACGCATGCGCTTTTCTGCTTCGCGTTTGAGTTTTTAGAGTACGGCACACATATCAGGCCGTAAAGATGTTTTTTTCCATTTTAATCTGCCCGCATAATTCTCGTATTATATGGAATTGTACATACCGTAAATGGTTCGCGCGAGCGTTTTTAGATACCTGGAAGTGTATTATTGTACAGAAGAATCATATTTGTGAATAAGTAGTGGCAATTAAATGCCGTGGCATTAAACTTGGAAAGGCTTTAATATGCAATAATAAAGAATGGAAGTACATTAAGAATATTAATAGTCTGTTGAAATTACAACTTTGTCGTGTGAACATTTTGAAAGGTTTATAAACATTTTTGATAATCGTTTGATTTTCACATAAGCGAGATAAGAATTGGAGCAAGATGAGCAACTCGGTGAACAATTCAACAGTCTCTTAACCGAGTTCTATAAAACCGAAATTAAATCTTATCCGTTTAAACGTGCGTTCAAACAATTGCAAAACAGACATTATCTCATGATCCCATTAATTTTCCATACAATGACTGTTGAATTGCACCATTCCTAGGTCGACTAGATTCTTTTTTTTTCTTCTTCTTTTACTTTTTTGAAAGTTCACAATTAATTCTTGGCTACGATGATATCAAACAGTTATTAATTTTACTCATTCATAATAGTTTGTAAACAAATGAGCAAGCGTGAAGCCAAGTGTTGTACAATGGCGAGAGAACTTTTTATGACAATAAGGAATTCCGCGTCGTACAATCGTACTTTAATTTCGACCTAAAGACTGCGTCGACTCAAAGCGCAGATCTGAAACTGAGAAACTGACTTTTATAATCACTTAATTAGAGAACAAAGTGAGCCGCTTTTTCCTTACACAGTAGAAAATCGAAGCCACGTATCATTAATGATCTTGGTTTACAATTTTCAATTGGTATATGTAACCAAAGAACCGTTAAAATGCGGGTCAAATTGACTGCGCTTCCTTTTATTGCGCGCGAGCACGATTGTGTCGAGAGCGTGCCACGGTAGAGGGGTAATCATTACTTTGCCATAACCGTTTGTTTGCGCTCAGTGACAACTCGTTTCACGCTTACCCGATTATAAATAGTTCAATAAATAAATAAATAAATAAGTTAGATGTATGTATTTACAATATTAAGGAGACTCTTAATCCGAAGGATTCCAACGAAAAATTATTAAAATTATTTTGTTATTTGTATGCGCTACTTTATATGCTGCAATTATACCGATGAAAGCTGACTATTAATTCATCATTTTTATTGTATAAAAATAATATATAAGGAATTGTAATTTTTTTCGTTACAAACCGTTATATATTATTATATTAGTGTTGGTAATTATAATTATTAATGCTTTTACGTATCATAATTTAAAATAATGAAGCATTAATAAATGTGCACGTTATTGGCGCAATAAATATTCATGAAATTTGGTCCTTTTTTTTTTATATCATGTCGACAGTTAACTATCAGTCTAATATTAATTGATTTTATTACGACAAGAAGTGGAATAATTAAACAAGTAAAATGATAAATAGCAGAAAATGAGTATTTGAGCGAAGCCAAGCACGAAGCGCATGGGAAAGTCAGTCTGTGCACGCACAGTAGTAAGACATAAAAAAAGTAGAAAATGAAGGAGTATAAATAGAAATTAAAAGGACAGCGTTACAATCATATCATGGCATCGTAATATTAGTGGCGATAAAATTGGAGATTTAAGGTAAAACGTGTTTATAAGATAATATATATACAGTGGTTTCAAATATTTTTATGCTTCTTGGAATACCAAATATTTGATTGTTTTTTTTTCAGTTTTTTTCTTTTTTTTTAACAATTTAAAGTTTCATATGTAAATTATATGCTTTTATACGTGATTTTTTAGAAAGTGACAATTATTTAAGATTCATCAAAAGATAAAAAGTATTCCTTAAAAATCACTCAGTAATTCCTATTCAAATTCCACTTAATACATTTCTTATAGCACACATTTTATACCACAAATTAAAATATCGGTAATTATTGATAGATTAATTAGAGACAATTGTTATGGTATGAAAAGAATGATGTGTAAAATAATTTTAATTTCCTCGGTATGGAGTCTCTGGTATTAAAATTTCACGAAAATAAAAAAATTAAATCTGGATGATCTTCTGGCACAAATGAATTGTAATGAAACCTCTTATAATTTTTTAAAGAACTTATAAGAGATTTTACCACGTTTACGCAATACGTTTGAGAATTAGTAAAATTGCAATAACTTGCATAATTCCTTTAAAATGACGTTTACCAAATTATAATCATTCCTTTACTGTACATAGTTATTCCTAAATCACAAACTTTCATAAATATTTAAATTATACAATTGGCAAAAGTCTAAACTAGATGTTTTATATCATTACTCTACTTTTTCCTCGCAAGTAATATTTCCAAATTCTCACATTATTATCTCTAACGATACAAATTCATAATTTTTCCAACATAAATTGCAACCTTGAAAACTCTCAAATTAACGTAATTGCAACAACAACAAATAGTACGGTAACATCGAACGAATTCTCAATTACCAAAGCGCACAGTAAATCATTCGTATTACAATTAAAAATGCAGCAATGTTCCGCTTCCATTGAAAAAAAGTCCACTGTAATTTAGTAATCCGAACGTTTCGTTGACACGAATCTCCTCTGAATTCATAGTCGGTTTGGGCGGAAGTCAACGGAAGAATTCCGGCAACAGGTCGTCGCTGTAGTCGTCGTAGTCGTCGGCGCCGGGCGGTACGAGGATCCCACCCATGATGTTGGACAAATTTTCACGAAAACCCATGACGCTGGCCAGGCCGAAGAGCAGTCTCATGACGAATAACGTGAAGAAAGTCGTGGGGCTGGTCTCCTTGCTGGTCAAAAACGCTTGTTTGTTTTGTTCGCTGGCACTGTTGACGCCGGCCGACTAAAAAATGAAAAAAAAAACAAACAAATAAAAGAAACGGACGGAAGACAGAACTTCTGTGTATTCACGAACACTTTTAACATTATTAAGGTGAAATATCAGTTGTTTATTATTAGATTAGTGTATTTTTTAATTATTTTCATAGTATAATTTAATTGTAATAATTTCTCAATGATAAGCCATTTGTTCACAATAAGAGATATTAATTAGGTATGATGTATTCATTTTTAGAATTTCCTAAAGTTGAGCTTTTCTCTTAAAAGAATGGTTTATCGTTACAAAAATTTTAATATTAAGTCATTTAATAAAAATATATTAAAACATCATACACTCCTTGATTATAGCTCTGACATTTCACCTTAATTCGGTACTCACTGCGAATTGGACGAAAAAAAGTCCGATTAAAATGGCTTTAATCGCGAACATAATTGAAAACTCCTCGTCTCCTTTTATTATTGAAGAGATTTCTACGTTTAATTGACACTTTGAGCGCGATTTTAATACAAAAAAAGGACGGGCAAAAAGGGCAACGCCAGCGGATGAAAAAAAGCGAGGTGTCTACGGTGATCAACTATGCGCGGAACTGCGCGGAACCGACAGCTAACACGGATATATTCTACGATGCGTTAATGTAACGGTAAATCACGAAAAACGGCGATCGGGACAACGTAGGAGACTTTCGACACGATAACTGTATCGATACGAATTTCAGATTTGGTTTTGGCCTCCGTGACGTTTCGTTATTTCCTTTGAATATTTTCGACGGGTTATAGGGGGCTTTCCGTTCGCGGCCTCCAATTAGTCCGAAAAATGATGAAAATGATGTTGACACCGGAAGTGATGGTGTGTTCAAATCCGTCCTCAGTTTCATTTCAGCGAAATTAATTGTAAGTCTTGATTACGCGTATTCAATTGATTTGTAGTATTTTAGTTATTTGCTGTTTATCTAATGGAATTGTTTTGTTAGATATATTTTATATATGTGTATGTATTTAATTCGAATATTAAAATAAACATAGGATTGAAAATTTTTCGCTTTTCTTGTGTATTTATTTCTTTTATGAATAGATAAACAAAGAATTTTCATTTAAATGTTTCATGTTGTTTTTGTTGTATATACATATACAAAAATATAAACAGTGGTACTGAAAACTGAAACGTTTTGGAAATACACATTGTAAACAAACTTTCCTTTTGTTTTGTATTTACATCCATTTTTAAGTCCCTAAGAAATAAAGAAACGATATTGTTTCTATTATTTCGTTATTTAGACTTTCCAGATGTTCACAAACATTGTTTTCTTTTATATAATCAATTTTAAAAACGTTTCATTCTTCAGTTCTATATGTAAACAATACAAGAATTGAGTTATACAAGTTTATACCTTAATTGTTTACATATTTATACTTTATTATATGTTTTAATACATCATTTTTAATAATGTATCACTATTATTATAATAATAGTAGGTACGATTATAAATGATATGTAATTTGGATCTTTGGGTCGAACAGAATGTAGCACGAATATTAGCATAACAACGGTTATTAAAATGCTGATGGGTTGTATCTGAAATATTCGATTAAGTTCATGAGAGATTAGAAATTCAAAGTCGCATTAGTTTTTTGTTACGATGTTAATTTTATGACGAATATTTTATACTCATGGAGTGGTATTATTAACTTCTGAATAGCCCAATTGAACAAAAAACATGAAAATCGTTTTTTTCCCAGTAAAGAATTTATATCCTTACTCTTGACTCGTACAAATTGGTACAATAAAGATATTTGTATTAAAAATATTAGTTTTTATATTGTCAAAAAATTAATATTATTTTTAATTACTTTTTCCATTTTTCTTAAATTAATAATTCATTAATTTAACAAGCAAAATCTAATTATATTTTTTAATCACAAAAAGTTACTGTAACCAATTGGGTGGTGTTGAAAAAATTTGTTTTCCAGTTCACTTTCTAAATTGATGACATAAAATGTTAATTCTGAATATTTATTACTATCTCTTTCGTTATTTTACTTTTAATATGTACACAATTTATGCCATTCTTTATCATTATGAAGTTGTAAACATTTAATCCTTTTTGTCGTTTCTAGGTAATGCATACAATGCTAATATAGAATATTTACATATATGCGAACATCTGGATGTATTGTCTTCTGTAATATACTTGCTTCTTAGATTCACACTGGCTATGCAGAAAGGCTTTCTTTTAATAATCCGATTAAAAGTTAATTAACTGCGTGCATTCAATGCTGCATTGTGAAAGAAAATCTGACAACATTCTTTGTATTCCATTCTAAATAAACAAAAACGTTCAATGGACCTTTGAATTAATTGTATTTTCAAAAAGAATTTTAAGATTAATAAATGAAAAATAGAATTAAAGGTTAAGAATTGAACTCGATAATCTGCGTTCAAGGACCGGATACATACATAATAATTACACAAATGATCTTAAATCATTAATGTGTTAAATTTAATTCTGTAATTCTTCTTTTCAGCTGTAGATAAAACAGTGTTTGTATAACGCTTTAAAAAGGACGTTGGTAACACAGTAAACAACTCTATCTTTACTACCAATACCTACAAAATGTACCAACTATTTACTAACTTTATAATTATACAACATAAAAATGAATTCTTAACATTATATCAATATCTCTCATTATGATGTTCTGCATTATTTACAAATACGTTTCTATTAAAAATCATTTCTTGTACAATCATTCATTAATACTTAATTTAAATGTATAGAAATTTAAAATAATATCTAATATTTATTAGTGTCTACAAAAACATGTTTCTTTGAAAAAGACCCATGAAAAACGGGGTGAATTAAGATTTTTTACCGATATTTCGTGATATTTAAAACCAGTTCACACCGCTTTTTGTTGTTTTTATTGAAAACACAAATTATTATAATCGACAATACTCTCCTAACATTTGATTTTTATAAAGGAAACCATCAAAGCCGATACTACAGGGCGCTACCTATGCTTTGAATATTACTTTAATATACATATAATGTAATTTACGAAAATGTAAACAAAGCTATATGTTGCAATCCCTTTAATGTCTACGTATTTATATGTTATATATGTATTTATGTACCCTATATGTCACTTTTAACAGAGTAATTAACTATACACACTTATGCCGATCTCATTGGTAAAGTAGCCCCCGCGTGGCAGGTGGCGATCGGCGCGCCGCCCAGCGCCGCCGAAGTCGGTTCGCCGAGGTCTCGCGCAACAGGTTCGCGCCGCGGCCCCGAAAATTCAGACGCACGCAGACGAGACACGACGTCGGGCGCCCGTCGCACCACGGGAAACGCGAACCGCGCGCGCCGTCCAATCCGCCGTCCGCGCGTCGAGCAATGCCGTCGGACGCGACGCCACCGAGCATTGTTATTCCTTGGGCGCCGTTCGGGATACATATTATGAATGCTAACATGTTGTTAACCTCGATCAAAACTATGCGCGCTCGAGCCACATAACAGTGCCGTTACTTTTTCATCGCCCGAATCGCGCCTTCTTTATCGCACCTATTCCTCCAACCCTTTGTCTTCCCCTTTTATCATCCCCTTGCCCATCCCCTTTTTTCCTTTCCTTTTCCATCCTCTTTTCTTTTTCTTTCCCCCCTTTTCTTTTCCCTCCTCGCCGTTGACAAAGTTCTCGCTCGTTTCGTCGCGCGCCTTCCGTCTCACTCGCGCGCGCGAGAGACCTGTCATTAATGGAACCGAAAGGCGACCCTCGTAAATATTCATCTTTCATTCATTCGCGCTGGAATTCGTGAAGGGAGGTTATGTTTCGCAACGGTCACTCACGGTAACGTGATCCGACCAAATATTCGAAGGTACTTTCCATTGTGCAACTCGATTCGCTTTTTTAAATGTTTCGTTGCCTGTTGTCTTTTCTCCTTCTTTTTTACACTTTTCTCCCGCTCTTTCTTTTGTTTCTCTTCATTTTGATCGATCTTTCGTCGATTCGAAGCGATTCTGTCGAATTTGTGAGAGGTCGCAGGGTGGGGAGGGGGAACACCTGTAAATGGGACTTGTGTACTTGTTTATCGTGTATGTGTGTTTGTGCGAGTGTTATGTACGAGAAATGCTAATTGCGTTTACACCTTTTTGTTGAGGCACGCGTTACGTAATGAGTGATTCTTCTATGGATATATATGACGGATTGCGAAACGTGCATAATGCCGCGTCGAGTGTGAATAAAAGATGTTGTGATTTGTGAGGCGGCGTGTGCTTCGCTTTTGTGCAAGGCTGCTGCTTTGTTGGGCGATTTAATCAGAGCAAGTGTCGGCAGTTTTATAAGTGTTTTCCCTCAATTCAGTATTGGCGGTTTCTATTTTCTTTTTTTCATTCCTTTTTTCTAATTGTTTTCTGTGTTGCCAACCCCATTCTAGAGTACAATTGTATACAAGTATAAAAGTAAACAGTAGAAAATTATAAATATGATAGATAATAGACAGTAAATTTCCAGATTTTGCTTATTTTGTATTATTTGTGTTAGTAATAATTAAAACACGTATAAGAGAAAAGTTATAAACAATAAAATCATGTGATAATCAAATTTTTAATCAGTACAACAAAATAAACTTGAAAAATATAAACATAATCAATATTATTAAGACATTATAACGATAACAGTATAATATTAATAATAATAATAATTATAATAATATTATTAAAATATTAAAACAATCAATAGTACTAATCTTAACTAATAAACTGTAGATTTGGAGGTCAAAACTAAAAACTGATTTCCAAATAGTGTTTCTCACAATGTTTTGGTCTATTCAAAATGATTTTCAGAACATATTATTGATGTTTCATTTCTCTCTTTCAAGTTAGCATTAAATGAAGAAGAAAACAGACATATCCTCACAAAATATAATGTCACTTTCCAAATACGCCATTTATTTATTCTGTTTTTATTGCACGCTTTGTTAAGTGTTTAGTAACATTTGCGTTTTAATAATTTATAAATAATCTACCCAGAGACTTTTAGTTCATTTGATGTGTTATTTTCATGCGAAAATTTATAAAAAAAATTGTATATATTATATGAGTATTAAAAGATAATGCTTAATAATAATATACCAGTGTAGTGCAACTTTTTAAATTGTTTGTTTTGTTTATCGATAATTGTTCTTATCATTTTTTAGGAGCATTTCACAAATGTTTCAGGAGCGGGGTATATTTCTTTAGTAAAGGCAGGGGTAATTGTTTTCATTTTGTTCATTGAAACATCTCATTTTAATTAATTCAGTTTTAATTGAATGTTTCATTGATGGATTTTAACATAATGATCATTATTTTAGCACCATTAATTTGATTAACTTTTAATCGTTAATTAAATTGTTAATTTGATAATTAAGGAAGTTAAATGTGGTTATTAATAAGTACTTTTTTGATAATTTGTGTTTATATAAACATATATACAATGAAAGACTGTTTTTCATTGTATTATATAATAAAATTGATCTATAAATGACGATTTTAAATTAAGAACTTTTTTTTGTATAAAATCATGTTACTTTATTTTCTAATACAAACCTTCATTTCATCTTTCCCTCTTTGAGAAAAATGTTTCGCTCTAAATTGTTAGATCTCATTATTTAGAAATTGTTTTACAAGGAAGATGTACCAGTGTCATTAACATGTATAATTACACCTTCAATTGTAGTTGAAACTATTATCTGTAAATGATTAAGAATGAGCATTGTGAAAAGACATTAAGAAAATTATTATTAAACAAATAAATGGGGTAAAAAAATAAATTAAAAAAAAAGAGAATAGAAAAAGAAGTTGATATTGTAATGTTATTAAAATTTAGCTAATATTTTGAAGTAGATATTTGTTGAATATATTATATATTGTAAGTAAAGTCAGTAAAAATTGTTGTATTGTTAAACTTTATAACTTATTTACTTACTAAAAGATAAAAAAAAATAAGGAAAAATATGTCATAATGTACTCTGTATACATTGAATATTCTACTTTTCATAATATAAAAATCTCTGATATTTACAGTATATAACATATCAAATAATAGTGACGTAACATTTTTTATTTGATTATTTTATCTTGTATATCAGCAATCCATCGATCTAATCTTTTCCTTTTTCTTTTTATTGATGGCTAATAAATCCACTGACTTTTAAATTCACTTAAATACATTTAAAATGAAAATGCTAATTTAAAATGGATGAAAATCAATGTTTATTGCCATGAATTAATAATCACTTAAAATATTTTTCAGCTTTCAATGTCAGGTGGAATAAGAATATATTTTTCATTGATTTAAATGGTTTTATCGTATTACCAAGAAAGCCAAAAATATATACAAAACACATTTTATTTGTTCACATTCCAATCAACTTGTTTTGAAATGTTAAAATTTTAAAAATGAATCCAAACGTTCTTGTTTTTCTCACTTTGAATACACGAGGCGAATTCCACCTAATTAATGGCAAATTGACGCTTGTTTTGATTATCATTATTAATAAAGTCGTCCTTATCTTTCAGGAGAAAACTTTGGCAGCTTAAATTTGTTAGTGCAAACACATTAGGAAGTGAAACGTTGCCCTGAAAATCCAGAATCATAATGGATAAAGCACATGGATCTCACTTTGGGGGGAACGCCACAAATCCCCATGAATGTTGGGAAGTTTATCAAAAAGTCATGGAGGAGACCAAGATTCTTGATGATTATCTTGACGAAGAATGCAGTCCACGTAGTTATGATGGTATGCATGATGTAAACATTGTTCAAAACGTAACTAATTAAATAATTGGAGATAAAAAAATTTAGTACAGGTGATAGGATTAACATTGCGATAAAGATAGATATAAAAATAAATTTAACTAATAAAGTACAGTTAGTTTATTACACTTTTACTAAACAATAATTTTCGTAATTGTGTACTTGTAATGTACTTTTTATTTTTAAATAACAAATGTAATTAATTTGTTTCAAATTTGGTAGAGATATTTGTGGTTTAGCACGATAATTTATTGAATTGCACAATGGTTTTCCTAATTCAATTAAAATTCCTTTATTCCATCAGAACTAATCCAAATAAACAGTTTATGCAATGTTCACCGTAATAACTAATTGATCATCGTATCACTGCAGTCAGAGAATAGAATGTAAATAAATGTAAATCATATTTATCGAGTGTACAGATTACATTAAAATATTTATTTAGTTCTGGCTTGATTTAATAATTATAAAAAAACGTTTAATTTAAAAGTATAAGTTTTCTTTATCATTATTAATGAATATAAATAATTTTCTGTATATATACATTGAAAAATAATCAATAAAAGAGTTATTTAACTCTAAAAAATTAAAATTTATAAGAATAAAAATATAATAGTAAATATAATAGTTATCAAGAAGAGTAATCAATGTATTAAATTTCGATGATTGAACACATACGATATACACAGTTGAATTATTATTTATCAATATATCATCAGTAGCGATATTTTTCTAAGAACTCTATTACTGACATCATTAATTCAATAAAACGTTTTTACATGTATTATTATATATTTAAGTTCAAAATTAATTACTTAATAAAAATTGAATTACTCAATACTAATTTCATTACAAAATATTATTTAACGCGCAAATATTAAAACGGTAACATTACAGTTGCAGTTAGGATTACAATTCTTCCATCCTTGCATTTGAATCGTACAACGTTTTATAACATTATTAACAGTACTCTAATTTAATATAGATCTTCTCTCTGCAGTGAAGCCGGGTATAAAAGTAACATTAATTATTGTCCAATTTCAACGTACGTTATCACAATTTTAATAAAGGTCATGGTTGCTTCTAGTTTCATTAATTATCTTTAGTCGAGCACGAGCTTCAGCGACTTTCGCATCGTGCTGCGTGTTTACAAGAAATGGGACATAATGTCGGGGTTCGGCACGGTGTCGAAGTTGTGGACAGTCGTTTGTAAGCGAGACGAATTAATAGAGGATTTGAATTGCGCAGAAGGCGAGGAGGAGGCCGAGTGGTTGCGCGCGGCCGGACTGGGCGAGCTGACCGAGGCCTGGAAGGCGGGTCGGGAGGTGCAGCCGGAGGAGTTGGGCGCCGCTCTGAGGCCGCTGTCGCGCGCCCAAGCCGAGGCGGTGAAGAGGCGCGTGCGCTCGCTAAATCACACGGTCAAGCAGCGATTCAATCAGCGCCAGCGGGCCCGCAAGCCCGACATACGAAATGTTTTCAAAGATGCCGAAGTGAGTCAACAAGCGAACAAAATACGGCAACTCGTAAGAAAGTTGTGCTTATGGCAGCCATTTAAAAAGAAATACACGGTAACGCGAGGCTTTATTTTGCGATGTCCTCTGTTTTGTACTTTTTTTTTCCCCCTCCCCTTTTTGTTGAGGTGAAGTTTCAGTGGATGGCTCCTTAATAAAATGTATCTTTAAGGTGATACTTCGGTGCATGTCAAAAAACACCGTCCAGTATCCAGGATTAATGAATTGAATTGAACTAAAGTTTGACATGCAATGTAAAAGTGAGAGAATCGTCTGGTACACTTTATTTGTCAATATGTAATTTTAATTTTGCAAATTTAATAAATATATCTTGGAAAAACGATAATTAATAATCCTAGTAGGAAGGGATATTGTACGATATCCCACAAATATTTCCAAATAATATCTTTATGTCCAATCTCAGAAATATCTGGTATATATTTAGGATATTAAACCTACAATGATATACTAAGAATATTTCTGGGACTGGACATAAACATATTATTTGAAAATGTTTGTGGAATATCGTATGATATCTCTTCCTACTTTGAAAGATATACAGTTAGAATTTGTCTTATAAAGTATATTAAACAATTCTCTCACTTTTAAATTATATTCTTTTAAATTTTGGTCTAATTCTGGTCATTATTAAATCCTAGATACTGAACGGTGTATTCGATACGTGAAGGCCATAAACGTCAACTACTAGATTAGGGTATTTTTGTTTTTATTAAAAAAATGTATGGAAGTAATCGGTGTAATTGCTTCAGATCATTTTCTCAATTTGAATTTAACGCATGAAAAGAATGGTCTGTTGGCAAGTATTAAATTAATATTTTCAGAATAATAATTACAAATACACAAACTCTTTAGTAATTTAAGAAAAACGTAATGTCTGTCAATAGTTACCATTGTTAACAAATTCTATAGAATCTTAACTATTGAATGAATTGAATTCAATCGTAGTTTGTCTATTCGACAATTAAATCTTGTTGACAATTGACACATATTTTAATCATTAGTAAGATTGTATACCCAGTCTCATCGAAAGCTATTTTGTTTACCTGCTTTGTAAGCCAATTTAAGTTAATAGCATTAGTATTGAATTAGAAACTTTTATTTGTTTGAGAGGGATATAAATGTGTTATTCAAAACCTCACGCTATTAACAATAACATAATGGCGTCTTTGACTTCAAACAAGTCATTCAATTAACAAAGGATGCATTTCTATAAACCGAATTGTCTGTCCTTTGTTAATTGTGTGAATTGTTTGAACTCAAAGATGCCATAATCTTTTATTTCAATACAAGTGCTACCAACTTAATCTGATTTACGAAGCAGTCAAGTAAAACATTTTAAAAGAATTTAATTGGTTAATTAACGAATAAATGTTCATATTGAACTTCAGTTGTAAATTACACGTGATTATGATTAATTATACGATTCATTAATCGTATGTAAGAAGAATGAGTGGATTTTTTGTAGCAAGCATAAACATATTTAGAGTTTTTTCAACTATTTTTGTATGTATTGCAACTTTTTCATATAGCTATCTTTTAGAACTTGTTTCATTGACTATTTAGATATTAATTTGAAAACGATTTCCAAAAAATAGTTTCCTTAGAAAAGTTAATTAATTTAAAAAGTTTTAAATATATTCTATTCTACTTTTGACGTACTTTACGTGTTTTTTTTAAATTAATCTTTATTTTACTATATATTTAAAGAAAGATATGTATTATTAAGGAGGTTATGTTCTTTTCTGAGTTGGCCATGTATTGACATTTCATCTTAAGTAGAACTTCTTATCTTATGTGATCAACTTCGGGTATGACGAAACGGCAATTCAGAGCGTTACTAACAGTTTTGGATACTATCGTGCAGTGTTCTCGAATTACACGAACACGTACTCGCCACTAATGCGTGTGTCGGTCGAATTCGGTTTGATTAAAGATCCGAGGAAAGCCGAAGCTTTCCCGCTTTGAAACGAAGATTTAAAACGTGGAGTTTCATAGCAGAATGGAGAGCCAACACTTCGGCTTGGTTCGGGAAAAAGTCGAATGATCACGTATTAGTCGCGCAGGCGCGCGCGTGTGCATGACTGCGATTTGACAACCCTGCTACAGTGGCGACATCTGAACTGTTTATGATTTATATAAATTTGAAGTCTAGTCAGTTTACATCATTTAATAAAGAAGTCTTACTAGTCTTCTGTGGTTTGCAAAGCACGTGTAAATTTTTATTTCTTTATTTTATTTACCATGTTTTGTTTTTGTCTGGGAATTTGTCCGGAGGATAAGAGATTGGTGTCCACTTTCAGAAAGGTAGAGTTTTTGATTTATCAAAAGTATTTTTATTGTCTTGGAAATATTCATAAATGTTGATTATTTAAAATTTAAGATACTCTGTCAAAGTATGTTAAATTCGATTTAAAACTTAAAGAAAGGAGTATTGATTTAAATTGTGTATTTATATATTTAATTTAATTTTATATATTTAATTTAAATGAATTTATAAAATTTTCTTTTTTTTTATTTTCAATGAAGAGTAATTAAATGATTAATTGTTATTACGAAACTAACGAAACAAGACATGCTTAGTATATAACATTACCGTATAAATAATTAATTTTATTAATAATGTTATGTTCTAAGCATGATTTGTTTTATTGTTAAACTGAAATATCAGTGTATGGCTAACTCAGATTCTGCCATAACCTCCTTGATAATACATATTTGTAATTATATTATAAAATACATCTAGTCTTCCTTTTTTTAAGTTTTTTTTTCAAGTTTTCACGGAAACTATCCTGTTTCCGTCCTGTTTAGAAGACGAAAACCAGCTGATTATAGACAAGGACTAGTCATTTTCCGCCCTATAGAACGGAAATAGGGCGTTTCCCTTATACGTGTTACAAAAAATAGTATATCCACCGGGGACGGAGCGACGATTAGAGACTCGTGTGAAGTTGGCTATCTTTGTCTCGCGCGGCCAACTTCACACTCGTCTATAATGGCTGTTACTCCCTCCTTGGTACGTAATATTACTAGTAATAAATATTTTAGAGAATTCCAACACGTGGTATTATAGACTGAAATTAATTTCTTTATCTTAATTTTTTAGATATCCAGTACAGGAACCAGATCTCGTAGTGCAACTCCTGATTCACTAGATTCAATATCTGGAGAGACTCCTGAAAGCACAAGTCCACCTTCTCCGCCTTCGGTCAATGCCATTCATACTCAACATCATTCTGAAAAGTAACTATTAAACAAGACTTATTATTAGCCTTTAATGATTTCCTATTTTTAACTTTAAGAGATACGTTCGTTCGCAAATATTTTGCTATAATATACATATATGTATAAGATAATTGAAAATAAATTATATTATAAAAAAGTAAACGTGACCAGATATAATGAAAGTGAGCAATCTCGCCTTACTATTTTTATATCTATTTTTGTCTTACGTTCATTTTTTTATTTTTAGAATAGGAATCAATGACACTAAATTATTTTTAATTTTAGCGACAATGTGCCAAGTTTTGTATCTATATTCCATCGAAATATCAACGATGGAAAAGAAGCAGTTCGCAGAATTCCAAGTGTTCCACCGGGGCACGCGCATCCAGGCCATCATCATCATCACCATTCGGCATTTCAAGAAATATTTAGAAGATCTGGATATTGGTCCCAAAGGGGAGACGTTGCTTGTGATACTGGTGATTATACATACCTATATATAAACTCATGAATCATATATTTCGAGGACGAACCCTCAATTTCATCCACATAACACTCCTGAAAATTATATTATGTTGTAATTTTTTAATTTTTGTTTTAAAAACTTACTAAACTAATAAGGCTGGGGCCAGGACCGTGTTGGTCGGGAGCATCCTCGAAATGACTGTTTCGTATGTAACTATTTTAAGGACATCCTCGAAAACGTAAAAGGTCCTCAGAATGTGCTACACATATCTTTTTAAGTTCTCGAAATATACTTATATTATAAACGTCCATATATATAATATATAAGATTACATAATATACTTTATACCAATAAAATGTATTCATTTTATAGAAGGAATACAATTAACTGCCTATCAGAGATTAGGCACCATTGTATCGCGTCCGGTACTTCAAAGTCGGAACGAAAGTCATCCAACTGAGGAGATCAAAGTTGAGTCAGATTCTTCTCAGAAACTAGTATCTAAAGACTCAACATTAAGGTAAGATACATTAAAATTCATTTATACAATTTAATAGTATATTATGGCATTTTTATGCCCGATTTTTTGCCAAGTGTTAAAGTAACAGAAGGAGATTTTGTGTACATTTTATATATATATATATTAATGATTGAATACAATAAAAGTTATAAAAATAAAAACAAATAATCAAATAAACGTGTAATAGATATCGATAGCGTTTCGTTCTTTGGTTACACATGAACTCATCAGTAAGGCAAGTGTAACCGATGATACGCTATATCAATTGTGTAGGATGTAGTGTATTTGAGTTGTTTAATAATCATTTCTATAGTGGGAATGTTAAATATTTCATTAATAACATCCCCTATTGTGGATCTTCACTAATATCTTTTAAATTCAAATCTTTCAATAACGCTTCAACGGACAAGTTTCTTCTAGTATATTTATATATAAATATTATAAAGTGTCATTACAAAATATTATAATTTAATAGTAACTAATTATTTCTTAAATTCATCGATTAACTTAATTATTTAATGGATCATTTTAATTGTAGTAGGAGAAATTCTGGGGGCCATGCGACAGTAACTCGAAGTCACAGTAACTTGTACGGATTATCGAGACCATCCGACGACAACATAATCACAAGGCCTTTAAATCGCACTTCATCTCACGGACATCTCAGTTTCGAAGAGATGTGTCGAGCCAACGAAAGTAATTCACAAGACTGGCCCACAAATGATGTACTTTCGTTAAAAAGTGATGAAATTTCGGAGCAGGGCATTGAATTACTTTCCCAACGAGATCTTACAAGGCTGCAACCATTGCTATGGCTCGAACTTACTGCTGTGTTTGATAAATACAATCTACCACTGGTTCGGAGGAAACCGAATAAACGCCGAAGAAAAGGTACGTTAGATTCATTTATTTATTCATTCGATAAATATTTTTTTATGTTTAAAATGGGAGGTATATGTTTAAAAATGGGAATTTAATTAAAATTGCATTTGTATTTTTAGCTGGAAATTTATTTGGAGTATCACTGTCCACACTCTTATTACGTGATAATCAATTATCAAGCGAAGAAAGTAATATACCGTTAGTTTTTCAAAAAATATTTGATGAGTTAACAACGCGAGGAGTTAAAGAGGAAGGAATATTACGCATTGGTGGTCATAAACAAAAGGTAATATAAAACGTGCATGAAATATTATGTCGCCCTTTAAATTACCATTGTCTTGTGTTCCTAGAAACGTTTAACATTTGAAAGTAATTAAATTCAACGAATATAAATTTATGTTTGTACTTTTAGGTTGAAACGTTATGTTCTGAATTGGAAAATGATTTTTACTGTAAACCTCAAGAAATGGATAAGTTGTTCAAACGAACTCCTTGTCATGATTTATCAGTGGTTTTGAAAAAACTCCTTCGAGATCTACCTCAACCGTTACTTACCGTTGAACTCATTGATGCATTTTATCAAAGTCATGGTAAGTGTTAGTTAAAAGAAATCTTTTGGAACTTGTTTTAATAATATTTGTTTATAATAACATAGATATCTAATACCAAAAAAAAAAAAAAAAAAAAAAAAAAAACAAACGTTTTAACAATCAAATGCATTTATTTTAGGTGTAAAAAATCCATCGGAATTAGCTCATTCGTTAAACTTGTTGGTGCTATTATTACCTGTCGAGCATCGGTGCACCTTAAAGGCTCTTTTGACATTTTTGAAACTGGTTGTGGACAATCAGTGTTCCAATAAAATGTCAATTCACAATGTTGCAATGATCGTGGCACCGTCCCTCTTCCCGCCACGATATATTTATCCGCGCGATCGAACTGATTTGACCGCACAAGTGAATATGGCTGCGGTTTGTTGTCAAGTGACCCAGGCATTATTAAACAACATCAACAGATTGTGGCACGTACCACGAGAATTAATCGAACAATTGCGTAGGCAAACCGAGGAAGAACGGTACCGTAGATATAAGAAGAAGTATTGAGAACAACCTTACTTAATTAGATAATAAAAGATTTAAAGGTGCTGTTTTAGGACAGGCATTTTGGGCATTTTTCAATAGAAAATTGAAATGTTTATTTAAGAAATTAATATATGTAATGAATAAACTGAGGCTTCTACTAAGATTACATGTGAATTTTCTAATTAATCTTAGTGGCTGTTCAAATGATTATTTATGATTAATAAATATTTTTCTGAGCACTTTTGATAATATAATTAAGATTCATTAAACATTTGAATCGTCACAAAACCAAACATTCAATTCTTTTTCTTTTTTTTGATATTAGTCAAGTTTTTGTTAGCAGAAGTCTTAGCGTTCGTCTAATTGTATTATGTGTTTTCTTTTCTTTGATTTAATATTTATTCAAAAAATATTTCAAGGTATAAATTTCATGTTTGCGTTAAATTATGTAAATTTTGTTTTTGGCATTAGGTACAAGTTGAATGAATGCTGAAATACCTGAACTATTTACATAACCGTTTGGTGCCTATTTAAGCATAAGATTTGTAATCATTAAAGTAAGAAATATCAGCCAAGATATCTCGTTTGTACGAAATGAATGCCATTTCGTTTACACAATTATTATAATTGACTAATATTGTACTTTAATGCGTTTAAGTATTTTTGTACATTTGAGTATGTTTGTTCTACGCAGTGCTGAGCATTTAGAAGCATTTAACGAAGACAATCTCTTTATAATTTCTATATATGTAAACAATGAGCAGTACTGAAAAGATTTTTTCAGTTCTTATTAATTTTAAAGTGTCTTTGAAAGTGCTTAAATGTTCAACTTTTATTTACAAGTGCAATAACTCGACGAAATGCGTTTTTATAATTAAACTTACATCATTTTAAACTATTGATTAACGCTTAACTAGAAGTAAAATTACAATAAAATATGACGAAGATGTTGTAATACGTTTTAATTGTAAATACAAAGGTAAATATTAGTAATATATTTTTTGAGTATGTATATTATAACAAAATTAATACAAAAAAATCTTTTTTTTTAAAGATTTAAAATAATAAATTTGTCGATCGTTTGTATTTTTTGTTACATGTGTACGAAAAGCCCAGTTTTACTCTTGTTATTGCAGGGTAATAAACTGTTTTACTGCTTTTCGTGTACTAGTTACAAAAAAATATCGTATATACCAGGGGAGAAATGTGCAATTCTCCTCGTATGAACATCGAAGTTCTTGCCCATTGCTCAAGCTATATATTTACACTTGGGAGGTAAACGCGAATTCTACCCCCTCTGGCATAATATAAAAATTATATACTCTATCGAAAACAAGAGGAAATAATTAACCATTAGAAAAAAAGAATGAAAACTTTAAATTATACGAACAAACATTTCATTGAAGCGAAATATGTATTTTGTATTAAATTTACATGTATTAGATTTGTAGGGTAAACGAAGGTGCAAAAATGCTAGGTGTTACAGCGTGAATTACCTTGGGATGTGCAATGTTACAATACTTGAGTGCTCAGTGTTACAAAAGAGTAATTTTGATGCCTCTTAAGGAAAAGGATAAAACAAAATCAATATGATATTATAGAAAAGCATTTAAAATATATTGTTATTTATTTAACATACATAACAAAAGTTATTTTACGATTATTTTAATGAAAAAAAAAAAAAAAAAAAAAAAAACAATAAAAACCAGTACTTAAATATTTATTGAGATGATTGGCTAAACTGTTGCATTTAATTTGAATAGTATTTAAGTTGAAACTTTTTAGATGCAGTTTTTCAACATACCATTTCCATACAGGCATTTTAACGTATAATCTCCGACGCCATACTATATTTTAAGATTTTGTATATAATATTTCATAATTTGTTACAGTTATATTAATAAAGTGCCAAAGAAAAAGGAAATTGTAGTTTATGTTAATTGTTTACAGAAGTAAGATTCTATAATATATTTTTTATATCACCCCAGAATTTTAATCCTTTTGAATTTGCGTATCTTTCTTAGTATATATATATATATGTTAGCACATAAAATTTTAGGAGATGCATTAGATATATTTTCTATATATATTCTATTATAATAAAGAATAAAAAAAAATTCATGAATTTAAAATTAAGGTGAAATCGCACTACATCAATATCTCTCATTGTGAAGAAATTGCTTATCATCGAGAAATTTTAATAATTCAATTATTTTGTGAAAATAATTAAAAATGCATTAATCTAGTAATAAACGAATGATGTTTCACCTTAACATGAAAGACAGCAAGTATTGTGCAAGAGAGATAGAAGTAGTGTTGTTGAACACTGTTGCTAACTTCAAGTGCATGATAACAAGGGATGCTTACGGGAGCACCTGATTCCGTGATTGATTCCGGAATCATGTGTTCTAAAATTCATGTGGCGTATTCGGAAATTGACATTATAATATTTTGTGAGAATTTGTCTCTTTTCTTTTTCATTTAATGATAACTTGAAAGAGAGAAATGAAACATCAAAAATATTTTATGAAAATCTTTTCCGAATACGCCAATGTAGTTTAATATTAATGAAGACGGATTTTATTTATTCAACGATTTATCTGCTTTCAAACAATATTGTTGACCAAGTGGTGCGTTCTCCTGACTTAAAATAATAGATAAGTTGGTTTAAGTTACTAAACGTGAAATATTGGAAAGATCAACTAATGTTTTAGAACACATGATTCCGGAATCAATTGCGGAATCAGGTGCTCCCGTAAGCATCCAAGAAATCTAGAAAAATCAGTTTATATATTCTTGAATCTTGACCACTGTTATTGGGTTGAAGTGATTCTACGTATTTGTTTACAGGTGAAAAAAAAGTAAAAACCTATCAATATGTCTGTGCCATCGGTATCCCTGTCAAATCGAAATAAAAAACATTTTATGGGAGTTCCAGCTCCTTTGGGTTACGTTGCTGGTGTAGGAAGAGGGTAAGATATAGGTTATATTTTGTTAATTACAAATAGACATGATGTGCATTTTATTTATTTTAATTAATTATATGGGTTCGTTCCTCTTAGAGTAATTAGATAGTTTTTTGTTTTAAAATTGTCATTTTATCAACTTACAAAATTATAAATATGCACACTTTATATTTATACATTGTTTGCCTACTCGTGGTGTACCCTGGTTTATGCTAAAATCAATGGCTAGATCCTGAACACCTAGTGATCCTAATTAAGGCGATGTTCAAGGTCTACTGTCACGGAGTTAGATTTTTAATTTAAAATAATAGTAATCATTATTTTGTAAGATAATGACCAGCCAACATTTCGTCTTAACGGTTCTCCACCCATATAAAAAAACAAAGTTTGCACTTTACTATTGAAACAAATTCTGGATTATATCTTTTTTTATTGTAGAGCTACTGGATTCACTACACGTTCTGATATTGGTCCTGCTCGAGATGCTAATGACGTTTCGTAAGTATTAATAAATATTAATAATTCTATATTAACATTAATTCTTTTAACACAACAATTATTTATTTGTATATAATATATGATATTATTTTTTAATGTAACTCTTTATTTTTTAATATCAGTTAATTTTTTAAATAAAAAAGAAGTCACAAGAAATATTATAGTTATTAGAATATTATGAATATGAAAATATGAATTATTTTATAACAGAGATGACAGGCATGCTCCACCAGTAAAGAGAACAAAAAAGAAAGAGGAAGAAGAAGAGGATGAGGAAGATTTGAATGATTCTAATTATGATGAATTTTCTGGTTACGGAGGATCACTGTTCAGCAAAGTAAAATATTTAATTATATAAGAATATTATTTTCATATACTATGAATAATATATTAAATTCTTAAAATAATCACAACTAAAATTAAATTCAAGTTTAAAATAAAGTAAATGGAATGCAAACTTTTTATAGATAATTTAATTAAACTAACTAGATATTAAATATAAAATTACTTTTAATCGCAATTATTTTATAACTTATTTATACATTTTTTAAATATAATATTTAGATTTTAAAGATATTTTATACATAAATTAATATAATTTATACATTAGGATCCCTATGATAAAGATGATGAAGAGGCTGATGCAATTTACGAAGCAATTGATAAACGAATGGATGAGAGGCGCAAGGAATACAGAGAAAAGCGTTTGCGAGAAGAATTGGAACGGTATCGTCAAGAGAGACCAAAAATTCAACAACAATTTTCTGACCTCAAAAGAGAATTGGTGAACGTCTCCGAAGATGAATGGAGAAATTTACCGGAAGTTGGAGATGCAAGGAACAAAAAGCAGAGAAATCCTAGAGCTGAGAAGTTTACACCTTTACCGGATTCCGTATTATCGTGTAATTTAGGTGGTGAGACCACATCGAGCATTGACCCGTCTAATGGTTTAGCATCCATTTTGCCGGGGGTTGCAACACCCGGAATGTTGACACCAACGGGACATTTGGATCTGAGAAAAATTGGTCAAGCTCGAAACACTTTGATGGACGTAAAATTAAGTCAAGTATCAGATTCAGTTACGGGCCAAACTGTTGTTGATCCGAAAGGATACCTTACAGATTTGCAAAGTATGATACCTACTTATGGTGGAGATATAAAGTAAGTATACTGGTTGCAATAAATACTTTATTTTACATTAATTAATTAAACTTCATTCCTTATGTCCAATTTCTTTTCATTTTTACATAAGTCTTTATACTTTGAATTATTCTGCAATAAACTCTTTAATTATTATAAATAATATTTCTTTCTTTAACAGTGATATTAAAAAAGCTCGATTGCTTTTGAAATCTGTTCGCGAAACCAATCCAACCCATCCTCCAGGTTGGATAGCTTCTGCACGTCTGGAAGAAGTTACCGGAAAAATCCAGGCGGCTAGAAATTTGATTATGAAGGGTTGCGAGGTGAATCCTGTATCAGAAGATCTATGGTTGGAAGCTGCGCGTTTGCAACCACCGGAAACTGCGAAGATGGTTCTTGCGCAGGCAGTGATGAAAATTCCAACATCTGTTCGCATTTGGATCAAAGCGGCAGAATTGGAGAAGGAAACAAAAACGAAACGTCGCGTGTTTAGAAAAGCCCTGGATAATATTCCAAATTCCGTGAGATTGTGGAAAGCGGCCGTGGAACTGGAGGAGCCGGACGATGCGCGAATTTTGTTGAGTCGCGCGGTGGAATGTTGTCCGACCAGTGTCGATTTGTGGCTTGCTCTTGCGCGACTCGAAACGTACGAGAACGCGAGGAAAGTTTTGAACAAGGCGAGAGAAAATATTCCAACCGATCGTCAAATTTGGACGACAGCCGCGAAGCTTGAAGAAGCTAATGGTAATAAAATAATGGTGGAGAAAATGATCGACAGGGCAATAACGTCGTTGAATGCCAATGGCATAGAAATCAATAGGGAGCATTGGTTTAAAGAAGCAATGGAAGCAGAAAAGGCTGGTGCTGTGTATTGCTGTCAAGTTATCATTAAAGCAATCATCGGTTTTGGGGTTGAGGAGGAAGAGAGAAAAGATACGTGGATGGAAGATGCAGAAACGGTATTTAATTATGTCGATCATTTGAATTTAACGTTCCATTGGGATTATCTTTGAATCCTACTATTAATTAATATTACTTAAATATTTTTAAATATATTGTTCAAGTTTTTATGATTTTAATTTAACATCAATTTATATTTCTAGTGTGCGCAACAAGGAGCATTGGAATGTGCACGAGCTGTCTACTCTTATGCGTTGCAAACATTTCCAAGTAAAAAATCAATCTGGTTACGCGCCGCTTACTTTGAAAAAACGTATGGAACTCGCGAATCTTTGGAATCTTTGCTTAAAAGGGCAGTTGCCCATTGTCCAAAGAGCGAAGTACTTTGGCTCATGGGCGCTAAATCGAAATGGCTTGCTGTAAGTAATTCAATTGCAAACTTAATGTAATTTGTGTAAAGTGATCTTAAATTTATAATTCACGAATTGATATTACATAATAATTATATTCCAAAGTGTAATTATAATGCAGAATGGAGAGAGAAAAGAAAATGAAAATTATAAATTATATTTTTTAGGGTGATGTGCCAGCAGCTAGAGGTATTTTATCATTGGCTTTTCAAGCAAATCCGAATTCCGAAGAAATTTGGTTGGCTGCTGTAAAACTTGAATCTGAAAATGCAGAATACGTGAGAGCTCGTCGTTTACTTGCAAAAGCCCGAGCTTCCGCGCCAACTCCGCGGGTTCTGATGAAAAGCGTCAAATTGGAGTGGGCTTTGGATAATTTAGACGAGGCATTGTCCCTCCTTAAGGAAGCTCTAGCAATGTTTGATAATTTCCCAAAATTATGGTTAATGAAAGGCCAGATCGAAGAGCAAATGGGTGATATTGATAAGGCTTTTGAAACATACAATCAAGGGGTTAGTAAAATGTGTTATATATTATTACTAACGCAGTTATACATTTTTGCTATTTGTTTTTATTAGATTATAGTGGTGTATTTAGTTATTATTTGATTATCGTGTTTTTTTGTTTTGTAGATCAAAAAGTGCCCGACATCAATTCCACTTTGGAGGCTTCTCGCTCAACTTGAGCATAGTAAAGGACAAGTGACAAAGGCTCGTTCTGTATTAGAAAAAGCACGTCTGCGCAATCCAAAGACTCCAGAATTATGGTTGGAAGCTATTCGAAACGAAATGAAACCTGGTGGTATTCGAGACATGGCAAATACATTAATGGCAAAGGCACTGCAAGAGTGTCCAAATTCTGGCTTGTTATGGGCTGAAGCTATTTTCATGGAACCCAGACCTCAAAGAAAAACCAAAAGTCTTGACGCGGTAAAGAAGTGTGAACACGATCCTCTTGTTCTTCTTGCAGTTGCAAAGTAAGTTTTTTTTTATTCTAATATCAAACCTGCACTTTTTTTAACATTCAAGATATATTTCTTATTATATTAATATCAATTAAAATAATACTGTTATAGTTTGATCTAATTTGTTGGTAATTGTTTTTACAGGCTATTTTGGAGCGAGTTGAAATTCAATAAATGTCGCGAATGGTTCAAACGAACAATCAAAATTGATCCTGACTTAGGCGATGCTTGGGCATATTATTATAAATTTGAGCTGTTACATGGTACCGAAGAGCAACAAGAGGATGTGAAGAAGCGGTGTATTGCAGCTGAGCCGCATCATGGCGCCAGTTGGTGTAGTGTTTCCAAAAACATTGCCAATTGGTGTTTGAGCATTGATCAGATTTTGGTTCTGGTAGCTAAATCGCTATCAATACCGATTTAAACATTAAAGCAGATTAATTATTTTCTTTATTTACACTATTTTTTCAGTTTTTTCCATTCATTTTTAGGTTTAATTTCTGTAAATATTGTAAATGTAAACAAGTAAAACATATTTAAGGTCGACTTAAATGTACTATGTTTTTTTAATTATTATTTAACATATGTATTACAAAAATTGAGTAATATTTAAAATATTAATTATTATATAAAATAAAAAAATAGATTAAGTCGAATTAAATATGTGTGGACTAAGTATTACAATGGGATTACGTTGCTGTGAAATTTGTGCAGTGTTTTATATGAAAAAGTTATTTATGCATCAAGAGAGTTCCATCCTTTCGTGCAAAACTTACAAGCCGAGTCATAGGCGAGGTTATTTTTCGTCACGAGAAAGCGTGAAATGTCATTTTTCAAAAATTTCTTAGGGAGAAAAATTATGTTTTACTTTTAAATAAATAATGTTAAAAGCACTGAATCTTTGTTTGCAGAATATTTACTTTTCAAATAATTATTTATTAGTATTTGTAATTTGCGAGCTGAGCTGAATTATTAGGGTTATATAGTTATTACTTGTTACTCAAATAATCATGAACATTTTCGAAATATTCATTGAAGACCTAAAATATGATATTTATGGTTAATTGAAATAGAAATACAAAAATCGAAGTAGCTTTATCGAAATAAAACTTCATTTGTAACAAGTTTTTCATCTGAATCGTAATTGGGACATTTAATTTATAAAGCTTTATCTTGTTTGATAATATTTTGATATATAATTTTATAATGCATCTATTTAAATATAAGTGAAGAGAGAATATTCATTAAAAATGAGGTAAGTATGGCTAAATTTAATACATACATTTATAAATAAATCCACTAATTAACCTTTACTCCTTTTTAGACCCTTTCTCCATAGAAGATAATACCATATTTAAAAACTGATGCATTTATAATAAATAAATAGGCGAATCTATAAGAAAGCATGGAGTATATTAATTATCTTCATTCAAAAATGATTTATGAAGTAATTATTAGTTAATGGAAAAGGATATTCTTTTAATTACAGTTACGGTGGGTATTAAAAAGTAGTGGACCTGAAGTTATTTTTAAGTCAATAGTTATGGATCGAACCTATTCCATGATCTATCTTCATGAATACAGTTGGACATCCATCAAAAATGATTTCTGCAAGTATGAATATAGCCGTTATAAATAAAGTAAAAATAAAGGTATATAAATCAAGTTTTGCTGAACATTTTCACACATCGAAACTTTATCGATTAAAATATAAATGACATTTGAGAGTTTAGTATAATTTTTAAATACGTTTCAATATAAAATCAATATTTGCTTAAAATTCTGACATACATTATTAATTTATGTAATTAATTGCCTAAATTGTAAATTAAACAAAAAAGTATTATTATTAAATATAAAATTGTTACAAAGATCAGTTTCCTTATTCGTCTCTGTTTACTAGGTATGGGAACTGATTCTGGAATAAATGAGTGTTATATTTAAATCATACACGAAGTGTACCAAAAAAATTGTTTGCCGTTAGAAAAATGCCGAAAATAATTATGCCAGGAATTCAAAGAAAGCAGGGGGTATCTCGGAGCGCGTGCTGTTGCGCGCGCCGATTTTCAGAGCGCCCTTTTTAAAAGTCCGCGTGCACTGTTGGCCGAGCACACGCTCGATGGGCGCGCGTGAGTGCGGTTGCTAAGAAAATATTGATTTACAAAACCTCGGGAGATTTGACAACATGGGTGAATGCTGGAAAGTCACGCACTTTGATTCGCTTGGTAAAATGCATTTTCTCATCTCATCCTTGTGTCATCTTTTGTTTGCACGTTGGGTGAATTTTTGATATCGTTTTTAAATGATCGCCTCCTTACCCCACCCTCCCTCTCGATACGTCACGTGTTTCAAAGTGTCGACGTTGAACTTGATATCTCTTTTATATCGTCGTCCGTTTCACGACGATCGGTGAGTTCTTCGATTGGTCTGCATTTGCGTACCTAACAGCTTCTTCTATTCTTTGTTACTTTAATTTTAATTGTTCCATTATTTGCTTACCATCGTTACATTTCATTGTTTTGAGATACGTTCACTGATTTTGATTGCATTCGAGTTATTACATCGAGAACTTAATAGTGTTCAGTATCAATTAATTAATTTTACTAATTTATGAATTAATTCATTAAATTTATTGTGTGAAATACATTATAGTAATAACATATAAATAATAATAAGGAAAACTCGTGAAATTTGTATTTCAAGTTATTGAAGATTAAATTGAAGAATTAACAAAAGAATTATGTAGTGTAATAATTTTTTTTATTAATAAATTCAACGGTTATTTTACAATTGTTAAAACTATTATGTGTAATGCTTGAGTAGAAAAGAATTGACATGTATGGCACTGTAAAAGCTAAAGTTTTAAAATAAGACTTTTGTGTAGACTATTTTAAAACATTTCGTTAGCTAGTTTAAATCACTTGTGTGCATTTTACGAAAAGACTCTTCACGCGGATTCACTTCGAAAGTACTTTCTAACCTTATATATTACTCCAAATTATTTATCAGAATGTGTGCATTATTTTTAAGTGCCCATTTACAAACAGTTAAGTTTCAATTAGTAATGTCGTGCGTAATTCGGTATCACAGAAGTGACAACAATACAGTTTTATGTTTATCAAATGTGATATTATATATATATACAAAATAAGGATGATTTGTTTAACATGATAATTGATGATATACATATAAATTAAAATATGTCGAAGAATAAAATTGGTGCCAAAGTCTTGATGTAAAATGATGAATGCAAACAAAAATGTTATTAGTATATGTGAAAATAAGTTGATGTTATATAGAAAATAATATTTAAATAGTACTTGTCCAAAATGAACATAGTTAATTTTAGTAACATTATTTTAGCATTGCAAATGTTATAATCTACGAAAAATCCTATAATGTTTCACGGTGAGGAATGATGTATGAAAAACTACAATGTATATTGTAAAAAGTTGGACCATAACCTCCGCGTTGTTACATTTTATTATGCACTTTAAAATTTTATTTAAAAATTAGGATATTTTATGATTCGTTATTTACATTCACCCATCCGAGTAATGTACTTAATCATAGTGGATTAGATCTTTAGTAGATTCATGGAAAGTGTTCCAAGACACTAATTTATATTTTACTGACAAGAGCAAAATTATAAAGGCTATAAGCAAAATTATACAAATTATAAACTATTTTTTAAATATTATTGTAATAAAGTAAAGATTGGTAACTGGTTTTCGTTTTATAATTTCAGATACGAATACAAAAGAATTGATAGAGGAAGCCACGATAGCACGCGAGCATTCATATTCGCCATACAGTAAATTTCCTGTTGGCGCTGCCTTACGGTGCTCCGATGGCAGTATACTACGTGGATGCAACGTAGAGAATACGTCGTTTTCAGTGACGATTTGCGCCGAACGTACGGCGATAGTTAAAGCAATTTCCGAGGGTAAAAGATCCTTCGCCGCGCTCAGCATTGTGGCGAATCACGAAAAGGATTCTTTCGTATCACCATGTGGCCTTTGTCGACAAACTTTGGTGGAATTCGGCGACATTCCTATTTATATATCAAGACCTGACAAACGAGAAGTACTCGTTACTTCCGTTAATGAATTACTACCATTTCCGTTCGCGCATTACTCGTTTTAACGACTATTAACGTTATAACATACTTCATATTTATTATCATTATTATATAATTGTACTTATTGCTATTATCATACTTTTTTCTTTCATTTTGTTTTGTTCATCAACTGAATTTGACGTTTTATTTTATTTTAATCGTATTACACTGTTTTTATAACCATAATGAGTTTGTAGCACGTTTATTTATAAACAATTGCAAGTTTTATGGTGTGTAAGATGTACAGATGGTGATAATAAAAATATATTCATAAAAAATACGAAAAAAAACCTGATTTTGATTCTGCTAAAAATGTTAGTTCAAGTTAATAAAATTTTATCTTAAGTGGAATTTAAAAATATTTAATAATTATTTTTCAACATTTTTTAAACATATTTTTAATTGCTTGATTAATAATAATTAAATTATCTATGTTATTATTCTTTGTTATAAAACATAAATTATTAGATTAATTATTACATAGCATAATATTGCGTAATTTATAATGTTAATTATGTAATTGTAATTCAATCAGTTTAAACCAGCGCGCGCTTTTCTAATTTGGTGGGCGGCGCTGGCGACACGTTCTAAGCTGCGCGAACCGGCGACTCGCCCCGCTTGGACGCGAGTCTCTTTTTCAAACGCACCGCACGGGCAAACGTCTTCCACATATTTTGTAGTCTAGTTTTTTTTAGTAAGTTTAAGATTAGAAAAGGTGCAAAATGTTTCAACGAAACTTTACATTACGTTCATCAAGTTCATTCGATTCATGGGGTACGCAACGTTGGATTTGTGTGACGCAATTTCGCTGCGAACATTTTGGCGGTAGGCATCTTCGACGAGGCCAAAAAACCTTCCCAGCTCTCCATCGAACCAAGTAAATCACGAATCTTTTAATAATTTAACATAACGTGTATAATTTTACCGTAATAATGATGTAAATTGGATTAATTGGATACATTTATTATCATACAATGTTGGTGCAAAAACCGTTATTCTCGTTGTTGTTTAAGCCGACATTTTGTTTTTTAATATTCGTACTTTTTTTTTTATCCTTTTTACATTTACATGTAGTTAGTTACAATGACCGGAGAATTGAATGTTTTCTAAATAGAAAATGTATACAAACTTCACCTTTCTCTTGTTTTTGAATGCATAAAGGTATATATCGAAGAAAATACGAACAATTACAATCATTTTTATTCTTTTTATTTCGTGAATTCTCCGTATTGCATATTATAAAAACATACTTGTTTGTTTTTAATTTGAGAAACGTTTTCTTCAGTACAATAATCAATTTAATATAATAGACATGTAATTGATATAATTAAATAATTCTGTATGCAATTAATTATTCTATTTAAATAATTATGTATGTAATTAATTAAAAAAGTAATAAAATATCATATTGTGAGATTTCTCGTTACAGTATGATAAACAGACATTTCCGGTTAGAAAACGTAAATCTACTGGAAAATGCTGAAAATTCTTGAAAAACACCAAAAAAACTGCTAAAATTGGCCATTTTTCAGTTATTTTGCATGATTCTTTTCCACAAGGTAGCCATCTTTAAAAGCGGAAATTCGACCAATTTTCATTTCGGCCCAAAGTCGGTTACCCCCACCCCGATTGTTCGCGATTCCCGATTCCCACCAACGAGCCCCATTAAAACCGCGATTCGGGGGGAACGTTTCCCGATCGGTCGTGCGACTCTGCGCCCGCGGGGTGGCGCGCTCTTCCTCCCACATTATTTTTTACTTAACTCCCTCCCTCCGCACCCTTCGTTCTTACAGCCATTATCAATGCACAATTCATCGAAGAATCCCGCAACATCTCGAAGCCGAGACAAGAATGCGCGGGATGAGAATTGGCGTTAGGTTGTAGTATCGATAGCGGGAGTCGCATTACATAGATGCCGAGGTGCATACACGTAAAGCCTGGAGTCGCCTCCCGGGACGGTCGCTGCGCGTTCCTTGTAATCAGCGCAGAGCGCCAACACGTCCGCGAGCTCAGTTCGATATCGGACGTCGGAAGGATCGCGTCTCTGCCACGGAGTTGGCGCGCGTCCAACTCGCCCCACGTTGCTCGATCTCGATACCCCGCAATCGATTGTGCAGTGACCGGCGCAACTTTTTTTCTCCTCAATCGCTCTCTCTCTCTCTCTTGTTCTTTCTCGCGCGGGCATGCGAGCGCGCGCCGATCTCGCCGAACCGCCGCTTTGGCGCTGGGCAACCTGTTCACGTTAGGTGAGAAAACGGACGATGATTTGCGACGATTTTTCAACAATTTCTTACAATTTCCAGGACTGTTATCCATTTAAAGTGACGCAATTAAGGTCCCGACATTGGCGCGAGCTTTATCGCCCGTTAAAGTGTCCGTTATGTTTACGACTCGACGCGCGACTTCGGATTTATCGATTCTTGATGAACGATTTATTGTTGCCTTTAATGCTGCCCCGTTCGGGGTGTACGTGGGTCCCTTAAAATCGCCGCCGTGTCCCCCGGTGCCCCCGGGTTTTAACTTTCCGTTGGGGCAATTTCGCGCGCGCACGCTTCTTTAATGTTGTCGCGAGTTGTTGACGTGTTGTAGAAGGGGAGTCGAGATTCATTGTTTTCGCTTTGTTGATCATTGATGACCTTGCAAAAAGTGAGGGAACGGGTGAAAATTGGGAGCGATTGAGCGATAATGTGACTCTTTCAAAAATCATTTATATTTGTTTCTTTCTAATACGTTAGTGAAGGAAAATAAGAATACAATATTTTCTTCGTAATAGAATTTAAAGTTTTTACTTTTTTTTTCGTAAACAAAAACAATACATTCAGTTGTGTTAACGGCAGTTTCAATATATTATACATTGAGGAATAATATATAAGTATTGAGGAATAATGTATAAGTATAATAACTTTTAATTTTGTAATTTTTAAAGTAAACAAAAGTTATTTATTTGAAGTATACAAATGTAAACTGAAAAACATTTGTGTGTTTACACGGTATATTTTCTTCTGTTTACATACACGCTCCGTCTAAAAATGTAATATCTGTACCCTTAGGTTTTAATGTATATTATTATTTCCCACAGTAAATTGAATTAAAAGGGCATTAACGTAATAGAAAGCAATCAGTAATAAAATGTTTCTATTTCAATCAATTTGCATGCAACGAATAGAAAAGTTAATTAGAATCAATGGAAAGCAATTATTCGTCCCTATTGCCTTCTATTTCCACATTTTTTTGCAAGGTATCGAGGGAATTTAGTAGAGCATGAAATGGATTGAACGAGCATACGAGGGACAAATTTTTGGTAAAGATGAGCGAATACATTAACCGTGGCTGAAGATAATTTAGGTATTGCAGAGAAAATTATGGAAGCGTATTGCTTTTGATTCTGGTTATACGGTGAGGTATAATTTTTTTATGAACATTTATTGGTAAACAAGTTGGGTCTGTTGTGTTTTAGATGAAGTTTAGGGTATAACCTGAAAGCAACAATTTTGACTGCATACAGTTATTTGTATGCTTTCAACAGTTCATTTTACTCTTTTTATATTTTATTTTAATATGTTTTGTAGAAATGTCTGTTGTTTTTCTTTATATAACCTTAATTTAACATGAAATATGAAATAAGAAAAGTAAGTGGTGAGAAGTAGAGAGAATTTTGCAGATATAAAAGTTAGAAGTTTAATTGTGGAAATTTTAATGGAATGCATCAACCAAAATATTTATATAACTTGTTATTTAGAGTTTTGATTAGTAAACATTACTTGAATTGTAGATTAAAAGCAATAAGTCATGCTTATTTACTTGTTACACTGCTTATTATTTTGAAAAAGTAAACAAGTTATATTATTAAAACAAGAATATTTTTCTTTAAATTAAAAAAATGTGTTTTTAATAAAATGTATATCTTTCAAAAAAGTGATTGACATTGTTGTAAATAATAGTAAAAGTAAATTTAATTGAAGTAAAATGTACTTTCAAGGGCATAAATTTATATTTTCATACAAAATAAATAACTGATTCAACTAATATATGTAATTGCATCAAAAACTTTGTTAATTTAACATTATTTTGTTAAGAATAAATTGCTTTTATTTTATTGATTTGAAATATTAATAGTTTTAATTGCAATAATTAATTGGTTCATTTTAAGTGATTAACAACTAACGTTTAAATGTAAATTTTTTTATTATCTAATTTCAGTAAATTTTAATCAATTATTGATAAATTTTCATATAAAATTTTCCCCAGTTTAACTGGTTTATTTTCATTCAACCAAATGTATTTCAGTGAATTCATTGAATTTTTTTTCTGTGTGCACAATAGACTTGCTGAATCAAAGAAATTGATGTGTCTTTTTTTTATATTATTTTATTGATTTAACAACTTTAATTAAAGGGAGGAATGTTTTATTAAACATATGAAATCATTGTTTTGGATCAGCTGAATTAATTATGGAGTAAAGGGGTTTGCTAGAATAGAAAGATTTTATTAATATTACAGTATCAGTTTTTTTTGGAGAGGCAATAAAATATTAGTTGGTTAAATATTATACTGTTTTTCAAACCTTATTATTAAATCAATAAGATTAGTGACTTGAATTTATGAAAGATCATATTAATTCTGTTGGAATGAAAGATCACTTTGTTGAATTGGTAAATATATTTTATTTGTCGGATAATAACAAAATTGCCAAGCTTATTTAATTTAATATTTCATAAAATCAAGAAAACAATTTGCTGAAACTTAACAATTCAGATATTAAATGAACTGAAGTGGCGTCGACAAATATTATTCATTTTATAGAATTGAAATATTGATATATTTAATATGTAACTGTTTTTTATTTGTTTTATAACAATAAAATAATGTGATTGTTCAAAATAATATTTTAACTTTAATTAAACAAATTAAAATATTTTATTAAAAAAATTGAATTAATTTATTTAAGGAACAAATAGTTATTTCAATTGAAAAAATATTATATAATTAAAATATTCGATTAAATGATAAAAATAAAGTAGATGGATTTAATAAAAAAATTTTTTCCTTAAGGAAAGTATATTGAATAAGAAATATTTATACCTAAAGGTTTTTGTTCACGTAAATATTATTATATTCTTTCATTAAATGTGGCTAAAGACTTTTCTTTTGAATAATTTAAATAAGATTTATTAATATTAAATTCATTTTTAAATTTATTCTGGTATCATAAAATATTAACAATTTTAAATATTATTACTTTGAAATTCACATTTGTAAGTTGTAAAAATGAGAAGTTACTGTATTGCATCCGCAACTGAGTCACGATTTTATTTATAAAATAAATTATAATGTGTAAATTTGGAATTGTTGAATTATTGCGAGGAATAAATGAATGTTAAAATAGGGCGTAGAAAAGTTGATGAAATTTTCGAACTTAAATTATAGCAAAAGTAACGGTAGAACTAATATTAGGTAGTGAAATTCAAATAACCCAAGTAAGAATTGAATCCGGGTAAAATCCGGGTCCTGGGTAGGTAAATTCGTTTTAGAGTTAGGGCCTTTACTGGCCTAAGATGGGTTTAACCTAAGCCCTTGCTAGGTATGTAACGCCTCGCCCGGTCAATGCCCAGATGGGCAAAACCGCATAGGGCCTAGCCATTGCCAAGGTTGGTTTTTCTGGAAAATTTATTTTTTAACGAACGTGCTACAAATTGAATCCGGGTTGAATCCGGGTTGAATCCGGGTACGCCCTGGATAGGCAAATTGTTTTCGCGATAGGATCTTTCTTGGTCCAGCAAGGATTTATTTCTAATTTCGCTATTGAAAGTAATATTTTTAATAATCAAAAGAGTTGATAATTTGTTCTTAATATGTATTTATTATCTATTACAAATTAGTTATTATTATTATTATAAAATATCATATTTGGGTAACTTTCTGCATTCTCTCCCACTTTGTGTCAAAGTATGATTACCTGTTTAGGGTGCACCTGATAATACCCGTATTAAGCCTATACAAAAATACCCGTAATGGCCCTAGGTTGGCATTATCCAAGTGCAACTAGTAAGGGCCTATAAAAGCCCGGGCTATTGCCAGTATGGGGGATATCTGGGTAAGGCGTTACAAAACTAACTAGGACCCAGATTAGATTACATAGACTGGACCAGTATAGGGTTACCCAATATCGGCAAACCCGGAGAGGCCCTACCA